>JARJDV010007554.1:0-244933 GCA_030264675.1 Anaulacaspis nigra | reverse complement strand
TGCTGCTGTTGTTGTTGTTGCTGCTGTTGTTGTTGTTGGCTGGATACCGTACTGTGCTGCAAACCAAACGCAGACGGAGAAGGTGCTAGTCGATTCTTTAGAACATCATTGAATTGCTGCTGCTGCTGTTGAGTTTGCAATTGCTGCTGCTGCTGCTGAGTCGTCTGCATTTGTTGCGCTTGTTGCTGAGTATTAGACGAGTTACTTGCAGGTGATGTCTGTGGCAATGTGGGATCATTCGATGTTGATGTGTACTGCTGCTGTTGTTGCGAAGTGGGTGTAGATACACTCTGTTGAGACATAGGTTGACTAAACGGCGAGAGGCCCGCATTTGCTGCAGTCGGAGATGGCCCCGGCAAACCAACAACATTAGGCTGACTGGAAGATGGGTTCTGTCCCGGAAACATCATACGAATATTCTGTTGATTTATCGCATTGCCAATGCCGAGAGCGCTCATAGCGGAGGCGTTATTCGATAAGGGACCGCCTGAAGATGGTGTAGGTGGTAGTGCACCAGCCCCACTAGTACGAACAACACCAACACCCGGAGCCGTCATATTCGGCCGAATCTGTGGTTGACCTTGATTCTGTTGCATTTGTTGTTGTTGCTCTTTCCGCTTTTGCCGCTTCTCTTCCAATTCCTTTTGAATCTTGTAAATCTTTTCGGCGAGCAAGTGGTAATACTCCGAGCGAGAACTGGCCATTTCATACATGTCTCCTTCAACTTTTCTAGCGTATGCGACCAAATTATGCATTCTCTTATCTAACATCGCCTGCGGATCAGGCGTGGGAAATATTGCTTGTACTAATTTATGGACCAAATGATTTCGCAAATCTGGTGTTATATGCTGATGCCATTCCTTTGTGCCTTGAACGGGTGTTGCGGTTACTTGTCCAGGCTGCAGCCCGCCGGGCAATTGTATACGATTTTCGCTGCCCACCTACACAAAACAAACAATTTAGTTGTTGAACTACTTCAAACGTGTGTTTCACTTACCAATCCACTTGAATTATTCGGTTCATTGCCAAGTCCAAACAACTGAACATTCGGCTGCATATTATGCTGATGATTTCCACTGGTTTGCGACATAGACTGCTGAGATTGTAACGCTCCGGGCGACGGATCACTGCCCAGAGGTAAGCTCACGTTTGGTGCCACTTGGTTCTGCGATGGTGCAATGACACGTACACCACCCATTGCAGGCCCTCCACCTGCTGTTATATTCGACATGCTAGGTGCACCTCCCAACGGAAGACGCAGTCCAGGTCGCGTCTGGCCTTGTCCTACTATTAAACCGACAGAGGACGTTGGACCGGCCCCTGTCGTGGGGCATTGTATGCCCAGAACATCATATGCTCGTCTCATATCGGATGGCGACGGATTAGGACTTTGTGTGCTCTGCGGAGTGCTTGTTGCAACTGGATAATGCAAAAAAAACCATTTACGTTTAAGCTTATGCAACTTATACCCGGCTGTTAATTACCGTTTGGATTATTTCGATTTTTATCCGCCTGTTTCAATGGTAAGCAAACAGGACAATCACTGCGGACGCAATGTTTCCAATGGCTAATAATTTGTCGCGACGAGCTGCAATGTGGCACTGTGCAACTCTTCCCCGCTTGACACGTCGTCATATGATTTAGTACATTTTTCATTGTTTTACAATGCGGCAGTGTGCACCACACTTCTCCATTACCCTGAGACTCTCGACGCTGGCATTTATGGGCATGTAGCAGAAGCACTAATTGCTGCTGAATGAGTTTACGCTTTTCGGGGTCTACACAAAAAACTAAATATGTGCACCACATACAAAACACATCAACTAATTGAGTCACAAGTTATTTACCTGTCGTAGGCGCTGTCGTTGCACCGACTTGATTCTGAGTGGCAGTTTGTGGTCCAGGCTGTGTCCCGCTAGGAGCCCCTGACTGAGGTTGTGCTGGCGATGATGCAGGCGGCTGAGCTTGTGCCATACCACCTTCGTTGGCACCGCTAACCGCAGGCGGAACGACAGAACCAGCTGGACCAACGAATCGTTGTTGCTGTATTCCAGGTCCACTTACTCGTTGAGGCGCCACTAGATTGATTACATTGATTAAGTTTCACTTAACAGCATTCAGTTTTCGCGGATACTACTTACCAACTTGCACTGGAGGTCCGCCAACCGGCGGATTTTGATAGTACGGTCCATTACCAGGCATATTTTGATTCACCGGTCCACCTTGCATGGGCAGTATCGCACCAGGTGCTTGCAATCGCGGTCCTATGCCATGCACAGAATGCGGCCCAGTAACACGAGGATTCATCGGTTGCATTCCTAATCTCGGATTTATCAACGGCCCATTCTGCATGGATTGGGGCACTTGATGGTTTGCACCAGGATGGTGACCCTGCCCTGCCATTATATTACCCGCGTTTCCTAAGGGTTTGCTAATACTACTGCTCACAACGAGGCCACCGCCACTGGTCATTCCTGGGATTGTGTTCATATTGCTGTTGGTCATTACCATATTGCCACCGGCAGTATTATTCATGCCTTAAAAAGTAACGAATCCGTTGATAAATACATGTGGCGCACTTAACTCCGCTAAGAAACGCTTAAAAGAATCGGTAGAATCTTACCTTGTATTGAACTCATCACTTGTGGTGAGCTTCCGTTGTTCGCAATGTTTTGCAGACCGATATTGTTGCCGATGTTCGAAGCCAGACTTCCCATCGACATCGGATCGACGCCGCCAGCTTTCGCAACTGATACATTCGGGGGCGATTGAAGATTAGGACTCTTGCTACCCAATTGACCACTAATTCCCAACGCATTCCCCACAATTCCTTTGTTGCCCTATTGTTAGCAATAATAATTACGATAAAATTATAGAAGGCTGAGTAAGTCTATTTGAAATACCTGAAGCATGTGGTTCAGTTGAATCTGTCGTATATTATTCGGTCCGTCATTGCTTTCAATTCCATTTTGCATTTGACCAGGTCCTGGGCCTTGTGCTGGAGGTTTACTGTTGCCCATGTTATCTGGCATACCCCAACTGCCCCCAGATGACATGAGTTCATCCGGAAGATCATTTTCCAGGTCGAACATATCCATGACATCTGAAATAGTATTATGATTAGCTTTATTGTCAATTATCAATTCGCTATCAAACAGATACGAAAACATTTACCAAGTAGCCACCTATGGTTCAAACATTCGTTAATTGCTAAGCGCCAAAACCGATGTGTATAACACTTAAATTTTAAGCAAATATTAATAAAGAAATATATATTTTAACCATAACCTGAAACGACACTATGAATTAAATTAAATAAATATAGATGCAAACACCGAAAAATGTGAATGAGCAAATGCAAAACGTCTTCAAACGAACACTACAGCAGCAGTTAACATTTTTCCACTAGCAATAAAAACGGCACTGAACAATAGCGTAGTGAGTTTGTAGTTGGACAAATGTAAGTTTTGTGTATTTCGAAAAGAAAAATTCATACGATTTTCTTGTAAGTAAGCAAATTGGATTGCTTAACTTGTACTGATCATTACAAATTTTTACTTTGAAAACCGTACTTAATAAATCATACAAAACGTAATTTTAAGATTAAACGGTGTTTATAGAGGATGGTATTTACTTTGGTTCTGGTATGGGGGTGCACTTCCCCATTGTTGAGTTGCATTCGATTGGCCACCACCAAGTGTTTGTCCAAGAACCTGGCCGTGTCCTGACCCCAGCGAATAGTTGTTGAAAGTTTGTTGCATCACTAATTGGGGTATATATACAAATTCAGGTTAATTAAGAAATAAATTAAAATTAATCAAATAAAACAACAATATAGCAACAACAATAATACGTAAGTGGTGTGTTTGCATTGGAATTAAACGAAATTGCACTCAAATGTTCAAATCAAACGGCGTGTCAATTTGTTATCAGAGTTTTGCAGAGTAAACACCTTGATCGAAGAATGTTAATCCAGCAGCAACATGCACCACACAGCATCTACCACGTACTTTAGATCAAAAACTTGTAAGATCAAAATTTGTATAAGTAATAAGATTGATGAAGCGCATGTACAACGCGGCGTATGCAAAGAGAGTAAAGAGAACGAACACACTCACCAGAATTATCTGCTGGTCCCTGAAAGGGATCGAGCTTTTGCCGCTTGGCATTTGGCGGTCCATCGACAAGATGATCGGCCATATCAAGCAATCACACGGCGAGCGCGTGTGCACCACAACTGAGAAGGTGAGAGACAATACAACCGTGTTTCGCGCTGTCTGGGGTTGTCACTGACTTGACCGGCGTTGGTTTCTCAATGGGCTTCTCACGTTATAACAAAGCTACCGCAGCTTGGTCGTTGGGTCGCTCATTTACAACGTTTACGACCGTGCACGTCCTCGCAATTATGAGCACCCAGTTCCAGTTTATATCCAACTCGGCTTCCAAAGAAGCCCAATTTTCAGGAGCACAGAAGACGCACAGTGGCTACTAATCACTTCGCCGGCGAGAATGCGAACAGTGTTTATCAAGTTTTCGGTTTTTGGTGCAAGTGTTTGGTGAGTTTAATGTAACAACAGTGTTTCGTAGCTGTGTGCACGCAACGGCGCTTTGTGAAGAACATGAACGTGTGATGTGCGATCCGCTGACGATGGGGGAGGATGGTGGGCTAGTGCTGATGTGCCGCCGCGAATATTCCACTTATTGCGATGCGAGCGTGCCGATACGATGCAAGCAGGCGGCGAAGGAATCAATTCCCGGGATGATATGCACACACAGCAAGCCTTTCTTCCTCCGCGATGATGTTTGGCTGGCCGATCACACAAACAACAAGCAACAAACCAAACACCAAACCGAAGCTGACCGAAGTCAATACACTCCGCGCTGGCTGCGGCTGGAGCGATTACGGCGACGACGGCGATTCAAGAATACTACGGCACGGCGACGTACGAAAACACATGATTTATAACGGAGTGGAAGTCGCACAAACACTGTGCGGCGGCTACCGCTGCCTCTTGGCGCTACTTTGCTGTGCGATGTCTCTAGCGTTCGGGCAGGCGGGCATCTAACAAGGCACATATTCAGACGGGCAGCGCGTACTGCTCACCCATCGGCCATAATTAAAAACGTTCCCATGGGCTGGTTGCGTAGCGGCCAACCTAGTCCAACATGTCGACTATATGCTTCCCTCGCGACATCGCTTCGCTATGCCAAGCCGAGCGCGCACACACACATTCGCACACAATGGCAATGGCTGATGGTATACGAGTCGCAAAGTCGAGGAATTCACGAAAACGATATCACACTGATTCGACGACACTAACGTCTCGATTAACCGCAACGCACAATTCACGCCCGATGACCGATTGTTACGCGACGGGAAAGTCTCTTTTTGACTCGCAATTAGCTTAACACTATTCCAGCCAGAAATTTCCAGCGCGTTCGCGTTCAACCAAAATGGCGGCTGTTCATCTGGGAAACTTTTTCTACGCTTGTCAGGAGTGCTCTGTCTATTAAGCGTTCCGCGGACAAGCGTGGATTGGCTATACAGTGGACATGTGACCGCAGTGCGCAGGCTTAATATGCGCCACCATTCCGGAAGATGCGTTGTGACGCAGCGTCGTCGTCACAACTCACGTCATTAAAATAGACCCGAAGTGCGGCGGGTGTGCACGAGTCAACACATTATGGTAACCTTGACGAAGTGCAACTTGTCGCAAGAGGCGAAGAAACTAATTTATCGCAAGGGTGTTCGATAATTTTCAACCATAAAGTATAGGCTTATGCCTCAATAAATTTTTGAATTAAATTTTATTAAGCATTCTTCTATGGTGTAGGTGTAATGAGAGCTCTGTTCTCCATCCCTAATCTTTGCTTTAGATACAAAAGAGAATTGTGTGAACGATAATTGTCGTTTCCAATTACATTCAAGTGAATATTCGCAAATTGAATATTGTATAAATAAACAAAACCGTATTAGAAGCTGAACATGTTTACTTTCATAATAATTATATATTGAATTACGATATATAGGTATGTTTGCAAACGGTGTGTATTACAAATAGAAAACTTATGAATACCCACTTAACATTGATTCAATGCATTAATAGCTTTATCACACCATTCAATATAAATAAACATGCCGGGTTGTGTACTGTGCCGGTAATGCACGTGCGTTGCTATGATCTACAAGTACTGTATTATAAAGGTCGCCTAATGTTAACTAACGCCATGATCAGGTGCATGAACGATAGATCTATGCAGCTTTGGGGCAAATTGATATTTCAGAAGCCTAAAGTTTTTCACTTCACGAATTTAGAATTGAATTCAATTCTAGTAAAATACATTTTCTGAGAAGCATAATCCATTGTGTAAACAAAAATACTATGTTGATACCATAGTTTAACCAAAAAATCAGTCCCGCTAGCGGCATGCATGCTGCCATCTTGAGTTAAACGAGTTAGTTATATCTTAACCCTCCTGAAATTATAGGCATCCGGAACAACACCAAACTTTGAAATAATGTTTCTTTGAATTACTACAAATTTTCCTGTAATTTTATACCACAGCTTAAATAATTTTGGATAATTAAATATTTACTGTACAAATCGAATATAAGTTCTTTTTCATTTACTTAGGTGGCTCTATATCGTTGACATAAACACGATACAAACAATTCATTGATTAATCTATTACCAAAATGGAACGTACAAATATATTAATTCAAAGTGAAAAAGAACAAGAAAACTCATATGCTGGTTATGCATTGATGGAAGACTTATTAGAAAAACTAAAAGTGTTAAATTATGATAGCGAATTTGCGAGTGCCCTCAAAGTTAAATCGATTCATAGGTATGCGCGCGGAATTTCCCTTATCTTCTATTCAATTTAATATATATATTTTAGACACTACTTTATGATTCAACGAAATCCAGGAGAGCAATTTTATTTATTTTGTTCTATTGCGGCTTGGCTGATTCGCAAGACAGGATTAGAGTTTAAACAACCGCAAGAATACGATGATCCTAATACAACGGTGGCAAATATTTTGGAAGTGCTTCATACAAATGGAGTATCTATCGATTTTCCTCCAAATAAACTAAAACAAGGCTATGGAGAAAACATTATATTTGTTCTTAATCATCTTGCAAATATGGCATTAGAACATACAAATTTTCATTGGAAAAGCGCGCAAAAACCCGTTGAGAAAGAGGAAGAAGCCGAAATAATCGAAGATGGATCCGAATTGATTCTCGATCAAGTTGAAGAAGAAATGATGGCTTATTACTCCGACGATGAGATGGACGAATTCAATTTTAAATTTGAGAATGCATCATCAAAACAAAAAGCAGCAGAAGAATTTGAAATCAGTTCAAATGTGAACGAGGAGGAATGGAAACTGGAATTAGAGCGTGTTTTGCCGCAACTTAAAGTAACGATTAGTACGAAATATCATGATTGGAGATCACGTCTAGAACAAATGCGGCAATATCGAAGTACAATCAATCAATCACTTGCAGGTACGAAAAACTCTCTAGACAAATTACATAAGAACATCTCAAATATGCTGGATAAAGTGAGCAACAGCGAAAAGTATTTAAATCGAGAGTTAATGAATTCTTTAAATAACTTTCGTGTCATGCAAGATCAATTATCCAAAATGAAAGACAACTATAAAGAAGTAAGCAGTGGTGTTACAAATCGTACCAGGGAATTGGAACAATTGAAAATTAAACTTGACTCTTTGAAACATGAAATGGAAGAACGAGGAAGTTCAATGACCGACGGAAGTATGATTTGACAATTAGCGATGTTATCAATTTAATAAATGAATTTGTTTCCAGCGCCTTTAGTGAAAATTAAAAAAGCGAAAACTCAAATCAAAGCTGAAATCTCAGAAATGGATACACGCATCGGCGTTTTACAGTGCCTTTTACTACAATCAAAAATTGAGGAGAAGAGAATTTTAGATGATGATTTAGGTCAAGCAATTCACGGTATCTAAACAATAAACTGTTTGCGATGCACGCGTGCCCCTGTTAAAATTGAACAAACACTTTAATTTGTTATAAAATCATTTGGCAACAATGACCAGAGTTGGTCAATTTGTATACAATAGTCAAAATATAAAGCTATCACTTTTTCTAGAATACTATTTCTTTTAATATTGGCATAATAACTAGCAATTAACAGTATGCCCCTTGATTGCAACTTATAAGTATTAACTACATCTAATAAATTACAAAATATAAATGCCCCTGAGTGTATATCCATCATATAATAATTTAATTTGTCAACAATTATAAGTTTTGGTATCTGCATCCATGTATGTACCTCATTAAGATGTTTTAGTAATTCAAATACATCAGTCAAATACCTGAAAGAGAAGTGATGTATCTAGGGAAATTATGAACAAGAAACATAAATACATACACAAATGTAACAAGTTTAAGAACATCCCTTTCATATATTGGTATACATGTTGGTATAGTGTTGAATGGTTCTGGAGTGATGAACCAAACATGAGCACCAGTTTCAGCTGAGCAGAATGCCACCTTTAAAATTTGTATTATGTCAAAAACCATAATTACAATTATGACTGTTTTTAACTTACTTTAAGTAATACTGATTGTAAATCCTCACCATACACAAAAATGTTTGAAGGATTTGAGATATTCATACTAATATTAAACAATAATAGTGCAGTAACCACCTGATATTGTGGCCAAACATTTCTGTTTCCTCAAATAGGATTTATCTGTCCAAGTCAGGAAGTTCACAAAAAGCTAAAATACATTGGCACCATTGTTCTATATTATTTTGAAATGTTATCTAATGCTATGCTTGCAAAATTCGTGCGTGTGTAGCATGAGATCCCGCGCACAGCGACCGTTTTTAAGAAAGTCTAACCTCACCGAGTAAGATATTCATGTTCATTGTGGTTGCGGGCAAATTTGTGAATTTATGGCTGTTGTCATCTCCGTATTTATAATTTATCGAGAGAATCGCAATTTTACACCTTCGTAAGATTCGCTCTTAATTATAGCATGTACACAAGACAACTAACGTTATTAGCTCACTTGATTCATTAGTGCAGAGAAGCACAAAGATACTTGAATTGTTACATGTGTTAAGAAACAGCAGATTAAATCTGTAATCCTGGGCGATACCAACATGTCTACGGAAACCTCAATGATATTAAAGGACTTCCTAGAATCTCCAATAGCATGGAAGGATAAAGAGAATGTTATGTCTGATGATAATGGTAACACAGATGATATTGATATGGACTTTGCTGAATTGCCATGTGGACGTGCAACTAGCAGTAGGAGCACTTCTTCTGAGAGCTGTGATACTGAGAGTGATTTAATTGTAAATCCATACATTGTTCGAGCACTTGATGTAATCAAGTTCACTATAAGTAAGAATCAAATAAATATGCGTTTTGGTGGCTAATATCTGTTTTCAGTATGTGATCAGAGGATCAAAGAGGTGGAGAATATAACAAAGCCATTCAAGCCAACAATGGCACATCAGGTGTTTGGTCCTGAGTAAGATATGTGACTGTTGGTTTGATTAACACTAATTGCTAATGTTTTTCAGAGAAGTCATAATAGGATATCGAAATTTAGCTATTAAGTTTATTATTCTACCAAATAGTTTCCACACAATAATGGATTATACTTTCACTGGAATACAACATTCAGTCATGGATGGGGCTGAAGCAGATGATATCAAAATGTGTTTGCAGGAATGGTTCCCACACTTATTGAACAATGAAGACTTTAAAGATAAGCAAGAGACTGAAAATTTAATGAATATTTATGGTGATATCATATTAACCTTTCCTTTAATGGGTATGTTCGTTTTTTCAATTAATTTAAGTAGTGCTCAATTTATGATATTCTAGATAAAGATAATGAAGCAACAAATATCTACATAACAAAATGTGATCCAAAGGATTCAAATTTTCTTGATTTTCACAAGCGTTTCCAGGCGCTTATAGTATTCTATATTGATGCAGCATCTATCATTGATTTTGATGACCCGAATTGGGTGTACTATTACGTTTATAAAGATTTTATGGATGAAAATAGCAAAGTTGTTGCAAAATTACCCATTGGGTTTTGCACGGTTTATAAATTTGTACTCTCAAAGAGAGTTCGCATCTCACAATTTTTCATTCTACCCAATTTCCAAATGCGAGGTATTGGTACCCGTCTTTTAGGAATAATTTACACAGATTTCAGGCAAGAAGAAGATTTTAAATACATTACCGGTAAGCAATTGATTTATCCAGCATAATTTTATTCAATTATTGTTTCATTATTTAAGTTGAAAGTCCATGTGAAGAATTCTCAAGTATGCGCGATAAGTTGGATTTGCATTTGGTTTTAAATCTGCCTCAATTTGCAAGGAAGAAGGTGATGGAAGGATACAATCCTTCAATGTTAAAAATCCCATGGAAATTCTCTCCTGAACAAGTCAAACATCTGGCCGCAATTTTACGATACTACTATACGCGAGCTGAGAACGATTTGTATATGCAGTTTGTAAAGGACATGAAACTTGAATTTTATAATAATTATAAGGTGAGAGTTTGACTTTATGCATAGCAAATACTATTGCGTGTTTAATGCTTATGTTGTATTTCCAGAGGAAATTAATGCGCGTTAATTTTACATCACGTAAGGAGGAAAGGTGCCTAAAGTTGAGACGAATTGTTGATGATGATTATACATTAAATCGAACAATCCATCGTGAGGTGTCCTCATACATCAAACGCATTTCACATTATCGACACCTGTTACGCAAATTATTGTCAAAGAATAATTGTAATAATTGAGTTGCATTCAAATTTTTGAAATTTAATTTATTAAATATTTTCTTTAAAAATACGACTTTTTAATGAAATAACAAATTACAGTTTAAAACTGTTTGTTGATTATGACGAATTTATGATTGTTTGGATTTTCTCATTAGAATAAAATTTTTCTGTGTTTATTGGATAATCTATAAGATTTATTTGTAAAGTTCCTATCTTTGCACTATTAACAGTCTCGCGTTAAAAAAGCGCCAGAAAGAAGATGTCAAGGGTCGACTATCTTTATGAGCATGGGTCAGAATAATACTTGGCATAAGAAACGTTTTAATGAATACTAACAGTAATCATAGTATTAGTACAATACCAATTAGCCTTTAGTATATTTAAAAACAATTTTGAATGAACTATGAACTTTATTAACCGATCAGCCATATTTTATATCAATGGCGGTCTAATCCTTGATTTGTAACGGTTAATCCGATTCTAAAATATATTTATTTGTTTTTTTCACGTTGAAATAACAAGATTTAAAATCATCAACTTCTAACCAAAAATGGTTCAATTGTGTTTGAATGTAGGCTTCCTCACAAGATGGCTACTCATGTGACAATATTTGTTGAGCTACCCAGAAAACACGCAGTGGAGTAATGAACATTGATAACAAGCACCTGAGTGACCTGATCTTGTGTTGTGCGGCTATTAAAAATAGTGTTTTAAAATCCACAAGATGTTTACCGAGATCCTGTGGGCAGTAAGATTGTTGTCCCTCTCATCTAAGACGATAATTCGTGACAATTAGACGACAAAGACTGATGCTTGTCGTCCGCAAGTGAGTCCTCATTTTTTGCAACAGGATGACCAATGCCAGAGCAATCCTGCTAACTCTCCTCTACGTTCTCGGGGCTTTTGTCACATTGCAAATTTATCAACTCTTTTGGGCGTTTCCAACATACGTGGAGAAAACCACTTACAATAATAACAATCAGGACGTAAATGAATGGTTAGACATTAATGGGCTTGGCAAATATAAGCAGCTTTTCCATGAGAAAGGTATATTGTTGTTGTTTATGTGTTAGTTTGTTTGTAAACTATCATCCTTTCCTATTTCCTTAGTTTGTAATTTCTATATGCATAATTCATCTTTATTATTTTCTAATGTTTCATGATATAAAGCAGCGTTTTTTGGAGGTTCTTAGAGGCATTGATAAAATTTCTTTGTTTTATAAATGTTAAAACCGTATTTACAGAATTGCAATCGATAAATATTTACAAACTTTTTATATATTTAACCAAAGCAGTTCGCATTGAGTGTGGTAAATCGCGTCCAGAAATTAATAATAAATGCTTTTATATCGGGTATTGGCGTGCCATTAATTTATTAACTACTTGACAACAACATTAACTCTATTGTTGATTAAACAGTGGGATTTAACATACACGTTATTACTGTTATTATCAATTAAAATATTCAACGGTTTGGAAGTTGTTTAAATGTTTATGCATTGAATAATTATCCTTATCAATTATAATATAATATCAAAAGTTGATTTGATTTTTTTAATATGTTATCAGTTATTATAATTAATTTATATCATCAATTTTATATCGCCTATTTAATAAAGGTGTTAATTGTTTGCGTTATAAAACTTCTTTGAAATTTATTATTTAGCATGTGTTTTTTGCATGTTATGTGTTAAATGAAAACATTAAAAATGTGCAGATTAATAAATATTGATGTACTCACAAAGTATCCTTCTTGTAAATTAAGGGAGGTGGTTTACACTCCTGCATTTTCCCGTAACCTAGATGCGTGCAGGTGCTATGGAATGGAATGACTAAATAGTGATGCTTTGAAATTTTTAGAAAATAATTTCGGAATCCTCCCTTGTGTTGCATGCAGTTTTGTACGTGAATTGCACATTCTAGGAGCAATTCAATCTTTGTTTGCCCGCGGTGGTTGAGTACATAAAAAGAGAGAATGCAAGGATTGCGCTTCGTCCTCCCCGTGCGCACGTATTTGCTAATGTGCCATAAAGCAGCACAGATAGGTGGTATATGTCGGAAGTGGACACAGTGTCCATACACCCAAAACGTGTTGCGTGCGTGTGCAAGGAGGTCGGTTTTGGCGTACTGCGCATCTCCTTCTGTGTTTGGTCCTGTCTCCCAGGGTAACCAACGCACCGAGAATGCCGCACTACCGCAGTAGTCGCGCACACGAACCCGTCCATTCTTGACGTCGAAGTTACCCTTACCGCCCGACACCCGTCGTTTGCCATATCGCTATTTGGTATTTTGTGATCAGTCTTCGTCGAATGCGGTTTGCCCGATCGAATTCCGAATCAAACCCGTAAATACCGCACGATTATAAAATGCGACCGCGCTGAGAGCGCAACGCAAAGTGTAACTGAACTCATTCAATTGTTATGTCCTTCGCGGATCGCTCGTGTGCGCTACGCGATTCGAAATGTGATCATTTACCTAACAATAAAACCTCTTTCTTTTAATTTCGATTTGTTTTCTCTCGGTTGTTGAATGTGAACGAGCGCGGGTTTCGTTTTCGCGCCCTTGCAACACTTGCGTCCAAATACTGACAACGAAACTTTTGTTTTCTTAGTTCGCAATTAATTGCCATTGTCCTTTTTACTATTTCGACTGTGATTGTGTATTAATAATGGGTTCGCCCTTGACACCGAATAGTAACGTTAACGTCGGTTGGGGTGGCGTTGACGATACGGAAATTTGCTCAATCGGGATGACAATACAGCCGTCCAACAGTGCCTCATCGGGTAAGATTTATAGTTTTTTGTGCCAAAGACGTAGTTTGAATGGCAAGGACGACGTAGGAAAACGCTAGTAATTTTGATCCAATGAATAACATATGAACTCCTCACGTATTTATTGACAGACTGACATGTTTTGTTTGTATCTCACTTCATATAATACATAACACTCCTTGGAATGTTTTTAGTAAAGAAAAAGGAAATTAAATTCCTAAATTTCACAAATTTTTTTGTGTAACGTATCCAAAAATAATAAATAATTCAGAATGTTTGTTTGATGACCCCAAATGATAATACTTACGTATAATGAACATGTTGATTAAATATTAACTCAGGTAGTTGAAAATCATTTGCTGAATTAATAAATATTCGCGAACGTTTAATGAATATACAAATTTACTTATGCATTCAATATGAGCTATTTTATAATTGAACAATTTCCGTACATCGTAATATTTACTATGCAGTTAGAAATGCTTTATGAATCGTTAATTGTTGTAATTTTACCCATCATTTAGTCGTTTCGAATATAACCAATTTCGTGTTGCATCGTAAATCGGATTTATTACTTCTGAATATTTAATTTCATACGCTGGGTACGGGTAATTCATAAAAGGGATGCAAATCTTTGTAAATATTCTATATCTGCGGAGAAATTCAAAAAAGCTCAATGCGGAAATTCTAATGCAAATACCGATCATAACTTGTACCTACTCTGAGAATGATGCTTAAGCAAATAACATCCTTGTGTACCTGAAGCAATCCTTAAGCTTCTATGCCGTATGTAAATATTTTGAATAATTTTGATGGAGTGGAATTCACAAGTTGGTAGTTTTGTTATTGATTTGAATATTCAACATAACTACGTAAAATATGCAACAATCGAACAAATTGATAAACATTCATTTACAAATTGTTCAAAGCGTATTCACGCTTAAACATCGTCATACATTTGTTTGCTACGACTGTAGCGATAAAGAAAAATATTCATTAATTGATTAATGAAGCTATCTACGCTACAAAATGCCAAAAATGTATCATAATGCAGGTATATTTGAAGAAATCCGCAATGCGCTTCACTCGAAACTGATTGCTTTATAAGGGCATACTTTACAAGTTTCTAAAGTATGTTTCCAAAATTGACGCAGTTAAATCTAGTTATTTGTTTTATTTCCTTTTTATTTATTAATAGCACAAATGTTTAGTACATGTGTAATCGATTAATTGCATAAGCTAATTGCGAGTATAAAATTGGAACAAAACTTTTACCAAAAACAACATCCAAACTAGATGTGTTACTAAAACAATACACGAATGACTACTCAATAATCATTATTTATTTACGATAAGAGAAGTACAACTCGACGCTTAACTTGATTGACATAATCGCGTTGTATCTACGCTTTACAATTGGATAAAATTGCACTGGTAACATCGTTATTTAAAACCAAACGAACGCTAATTTAATATTCCTCTCGGTTAACTCGGTGTATAAATAAATTCGTCAAAAGAAAATGTCAAAAACAAAGCAAAATTAAAACAACAAAAAGTAAATCACAATGCTTTTTGAGTTCATTGAAATACCCCTGCCAATCAATCTGTTTTGTTTATGCGAACCGTAAATAATTTTGAAAACACGCATTCATCGATCAATGAATTTAACTCGCGCGGAATCCCAAAACGAATACAATTTGCCCCTGGACAGTTCAACCATATAAGTGAACATGTTTTTTAATAATGCATTGTTGAATTTTATTTTTGTTTATTTATACTTATAATGTACGAATCGTTTTAGGTATATCGCAATTAACACAATGCGGTCAGTTAGGAGAACTACCTCAACTACCTGCCTCGGACGAAGAACGACTGCAAAAAGCAGCTGCGCTTCTCCAGCAAAGATTGGTATTGCGGCAATGGCTTACGAAGAACAATTTACATCAGCATTATCCAAAGTAAGCGACCGCTTTGACAATATTCTGCATTCTTTGTGCGCTGCATCATGTTACCAAGGTGCACAAATGTGTTTGTTTCGCTAACAATTCCACCACTACTTTGCAGGTTGTTGAGCATGGAGGTAGCATCTTTGGAGGACGTCTATTGGTTCGAGGAGTCAAAAGCACGGCAAATATTTCAAAAAGATTTTATACAGTGGTCGCACGCTCAGCAAGCCCTGCCAACATCCAAATCATGCCTCGAATCGCTAAAGGCCGATTTATGGTCAGAAGTGGTAAAGTCGAGCAATCATCAAGACGCTTGGACTTGGGGTGGCATGCTCATCGTGTCCGTGTCCATGGCGGGGCTCGTTACGCTGGCGGCGATTACCCAGCCATCGCTCGCTCCGGAAGCGAAAACTTCGCTGCTGCAATACGTAACCGGAAAGTACTTGCTGCCGTCGAACTGCAAGGTGGTGTTTAATTGGAGCGACCCGTATCCGGTTGGTCATACGGTGTGTTTTACGGTGCACTTCTATCAGCGAAATGGCCAACCGTATCCTATCTGTGATACCGATCAACTAGTCGTAGACGTTTCGGAAGGTAATCGGAAAATGGCCATCATCACCGAGCTGGGCTCGCCAACCGATCCAAATAACGCCAACGAGGCGCGCGTTAAATTTACGGTGCGCCATGCAGGCCACTATCGCATAACTGTCATGATTGGCAATCAGCATGTGGCGGGTTCGCCATTTACACGCGGATTTATCGCCGGCCCCACGGATGCGCAGCGCACAATTGTCCTCCGCCACTGCAGCACCGTGGTTTGCACTGCAAATATAGCGCACTTGCTCTTCATTGAGCCGCGCGATGAATATAACAATATCTGCAGCTTTCGTCCATCGGAGGATCCGACCGAGGTTTGTTGAACCATTAAATGTGCATCGAGGATTCATTCATTAACATTGACACCCACTTTATTTCAGGGCTACAGTGTTCATCTTGTGCAAATAGGTCAGAATAAATCCCTTGATAGCGATGTGAATTCCATCGCTGAAGAAAATTATTCAATTACGTTGGATTATGATTGGCAAAATCATCGCATTACGATACAGCTTAAATTCATCCATGAAGGATGTTTCCACGCAACTATCAAATACAAGGGTACCGAACTGCACAATGGAGATTTCGACATAATCGTGTTGAATAGTACATATAAAACAATAATTACTAAGACAATATTCAACAAATATTCTTTCAGGTATTGATTCAACATTGGTCCATAAAAATGTAGCATCCAAAAATCATAATGTTTGTTATGAGGCGAAATTAGTCGCGATGCATGAAGAGAAATTATCGAAACCAAAACGCGTCTTGTGTTATGTATCGCCCAAACAACTTATAATCAAGGAGTTGTTTTTAAAGTTTATTCCAAAACGTCTGTATACGTTTCGTTTATGTCCCTCAACAAAGTTTTACTTTCATGTCAGTAACGAAATGAAGTGTGATAATATTTTCTTCATTGAGGATGGCTGCCAACCGAAATTAGAATTGTATTCCAAGGAGCGCAACGTGATTGCCGCAACATTTGCACAATTTCTACTTAAGAATATGGGTGGTAGTGAGACATTTAAAGATAAGCAGGATTTCTTCTATCATGAAGTGCGCAAATATCATCAGAAGCATTATCATGAGAAAATAAGCATGAAAGTGTATCGAGAGAAATTGCTGGAGAGTAGTATGAAAGCCACTAAGAATTTTTCTGTTTCTGATTGGTGTCGCAATTTTGAAATCTCATTTCACGGAGAAGAAGGTATCGATTGGGGTGGTTTGCGGCGCGAATGGTTTGAACTTATTTGCGTGCAGCTCTTTGATCCGAAACATGGATTGTTTCGAAGTTTTCATGAAGGGCAACAAAGTCTAGTACATCCGAATTCGACACGCCCAAGCAATTTAAAACTGCGCCATTTCGAATTTGCGGGAAAAGTTGTCGGGAAATGTTTGTACGAAAGTGCGCTGGGCGGATCTTATCGACAATTAGTACGTGCACGCTTCACACGCTCTTTTCTCGCACAAGTTATAGGCTTGCGTGTTCACTACAAGGTATTATTTATATATAGCTTAAGGATTATTTATGCCTCAAAATGGTCTTATTTTGCAGTACTTTGAACAAGACGATCCAGATCTGTATCTTACCAAAGTAAAATACATTTTGGAAAATGATATTGATTTAATCGATACGGAATTGTTCTTTGTCGAGGAGCAATATGACACTAGTGGGCAATTAACAAAAGTTATTGAATTAATACCTAATGGGTCTAAAATACGTGTACAAAATTCTACGAAACATCAATATCTTGATGCCCTTGCACAATATCGACTGGCTACAAACAGCAAGGATGAATTAGAAGCGTTTCTAAAAGGACTTAATGAACTCATACCCGATAATTTGCTAAGCATATTTGATGAGAACGAGCTCGAAGTAGGTTTGCTATTGATTAATTAAATAATGTAATCACCTTCTACATAATGATTTTGTTTTACACGCATAATTAATAATATTTGTTCTCAATGGGCGTTTCAGCTGCTTCTATGTGGAACTGGCCAATACTCCATCGTGGACTTTAAAGCGCATCATGTTATTAATGGAAATTCAGTTGAATTTCGAAGAGTTGTCGGTTGGTTTTGGGCAGCTGTTTCAAACTTTACTCAGGAGGAAATGGCACGTTTACTGCAGTTTACTACAGGCTGTTCACAACTTCCGCCTGGAGGTTTCAAGGAGTTAAATCCCCGATTTCAAATAACCGCTGCACCTACATTTGGCAATTTGCCAACGGCACACACATGGTGCGTGATAGAATTAATTGTTTCACATGAATAAAATAACATATATTTTCAGCTTTAATCAACTATGTTTGCCGGATTACGATTGCTACGAGCACTTTGAGAAGTCGCTTCTGCTGGCAATTAGCGAAGGCACCGAAGGATTTGGCATGGTGTAAATTAGGCCAACCGTTTCAAATTTATACCATTGTTGACCACCTCTGTATAGTGTACCATACGTGAACATTATTGTATTGTTTTAAGTATTATCAAGTCTAGTCTGACGATGCAACAAAATGCGTATTTATTTAACACGTACGATAAGCTAGCGAAAATCTGTTTTTAGATTTGTTCAACATATCGAACAAGTTCTGACTAACATATTACTAGTTTCATTAGGGACCACATTCAGAAAGAAGCGCAAGCAATAAATTGGTCTACGAATAATGCATAACTACGTGCGAGAAATGTTAAAAACTAATCAGATAATTAACTAAAATACGAAAGTAAATTGATGAGGCTATGTAAAAATCTTGCTTGGTAGAAATTTAAATCTTACTATGACAATACAGATATACAATTATAAAGAAAAATGTTGTTGAAAGCCTTAGTAATTAAATTTGGTAATTTTTTAGACAAGATGAGAGAACACATTAACTTTCCAGAATACGAACAATTGATTCGTAACATAAGTGACTAAACTTTCTTTAAAGTTGTGATACCAATTAACACTTACCTTTTATTGTTCATTTGCATGCCACAAGAAGCTAGAAAATAATTTATTTTTGTAATACATGCCAAGTTAATTATTTTATAAATGACTTAATGTGATTTATTTGTTTATAGAGCGCAGCTACAAATCAGTGATAATTTCATTTGCTCTGTAAAGTGCACACAATAATGCTCGCTTCAATTATCGTTTATATTATATACATATAAATCTTTATTATAGAAAACTGAAATAAACAATAAAAATAAATGCTAAAAATTCGATAATAATAATAGCCTACAATGACCCAAAACCAATTGATCCTTGTATAACAGGCAATTGCTTGAACGTTCTAATCGTCGCAGGACGCGCAGGCATCGCTGGGAAAAGTAATTGAGCGCAAATTGTAAATTTCTGATAAAGAAACTCGCTAGTTTTCAACCACCATTGGCGTTCGCTTTCATACTGAATATCATTCTGTAAGCTTGTAACTTTAGCCTGAAGTGCTTCATTCTCATCCTGTATCATTTTCTTCTGTTGTCGACAAGTTCCTAGCGACTTCTTCAAATCGTGCAATTTCAATTCAATTTTCTCATTCTTCGACCGTAAACTGTTCACCAAAGTGCTAACTTCACGATGCTCAGCGTGTAATTGTTCATTGAGTCTGCAAGCGATCTATTAAAATCCCTACACTCAAAACAAAAAATATAAATTACTTTTTCGCCACGCGCACTTCTTCAGCGAGTTGTTCATTTTTCAGAAGCAGTTGACCGTATTTATCTTCCGCCATTTTCAAAGCGTTATCATATTGTTCGCAAATGTATTTATGATCGAATGTATTACGTTCATAATCTTCAATCTGAAATTGATAAATAATTTATGAAATTGCAACTTATGCATAAGCAATAAATTCATAACAGCGTGCAAAGAGAGTCATTCGATAATTTTAGAAACATATTGCATGATCAGAATAGATCTTTAGTAATTCAGTAGTAACGAACTGAACGTGCTTATATAAATATGTACACATGTGTATATTTATCATCACGCTAGTGTTGTAATGCTAATGACAGAGCTTAAGACTTGCAGTCCAGTCGGCGCTAAGTGAGCATTGCATGAGACGCCAACTCTATATGATATTGACTAACAATGAGTCAGCGGCGTCGTCGTCGGTGGTGGCGCCTAAAACAACCCTCCTTCCTCCAATGACTCACTACTCGTAATACAGTAAGGATTGCAAGGACTTCATTCATAAAATCCCCAAACAAGACCATTCCAGGATTCTAGGAACTAAAGTGACTTTTCGCAATACGTAACAAATGTATCATCATTCTCCTCCTTACATCCCCTTCGAAATAACACAATTTTTACAAAAATTTCTGATCCCACATTAACAAACGCTCATTTATATTTAGAACACCATTCGATTCAATGCAGTTAAACTTGTTCAACTTTTGTTGTTGCTCGAAAGAAATTAGCACGTGCATGAAACGAAGTTGAAAGTGGAAGTACCGAACAACGAATGAGTCATTGCACTTGATTGTTTTACACTGCGCACGTCACCATTTACCGTCGCTTGTGAAACACTCCATGAAACATACATGTGCAACTTTACACGCGTGACAGAAATTTATAACATTTAAATTGCACTTTGCCGAATTGAACTGATTGCTCGATTTGTGTAAGTTACATCGCTGTTAGTGCATCAAGAACAATGAGGCCTTAATGCCACAAATGTGTTACCGTTCATTCATAAAATTATGAACCTGGTAAATACCGCACAACTTGGGGATTGCCCAATAACAACAAAATCACATCTGCGTATTCGCGTCTAGGTTTTTTCGCGATTCCACTACTACAGGAAATAACGTATAGTTAAAAATAGCATGTGTGTAGTCTCTCTATATTACACATTCGATAATTAATTCTAATTTATGTTTCAAATAGAGGTCATCGCATTTTATATAACACACAAGTCTAAACAGATATGCATTTTCACGACGAACACTTATCGCCGCTGTAAATTATCAGACTTCTCATTTGCGTAAATCAAACAAACTCTTACTTTTGAATAATAAAAATAATAATGCCTTTTAAAGTATAGTAAAATACTTGGGAATTACATGCGGGCGATTATAAACCAGTTTTAATTAGCGCCAACTATTAATTTGTTATAGATTTGTGCCTTAAGCATGGATTTTCCGCTCAAATTAATTTGTACTTATATGTACTATCAAATATTGTGTAGGCTTTTCCCGCCAAATCGTGTGAACATCTTGCCATGAATAAGACATAATTTTGGAATATTTCTTATGTTCTCATTTATAAAAAACCAATGGGTTATTTAACTTGGATATACTTTAAAATTATTTAAATTTGTGTATCAAATTTCTTATGACTAATCTCAAGCAATTCTTACCCGGTTCGTAATGACTTTTACTTCGTTTTGCAGATCAACCGTAAGCATTTTCTCTTGAACAAGTGCATCTTCAGCAATTGCCTTTTGAAGATTAATTGTCTTATTAGCATTGCGTTCATTCATTACTTCCACATGTAACTTATCCATTATGATTTTAAAATTATCCTGCTCCTTTTCCATATCCTTAAGAAGCTGTAAATTGAAATGATGCATCATATCAACGTCTTATTAATTATAAAAAGAAACGTATACTCTTTTTAATTGTCTGTTCTTTGCTAACAAATCTTCAATTATCAACTTATGCTGATGAGTTTCATTAACCGCTTCATGTCTTCGCGCAGCCTCTGCCTCTCGTAATTTCTGAACAACGTCAATTTGAATTTGCAATTGACTCAACTATAAAATAAAACCGTTAAGAGACTTGAAGTTTATTATCCTATTCAACTTATCTGTCATACTTAAAAGTACACATTCTGCTACTTATAACAAACGCTAGACGAATAAATCTATCATGCATGTCTCATACAAACAGGAATAAAATAACGTAAACCAACCTGCTCCTGCAGGCGATTCTTTGAGTCAACCGCCGCCGCCAGGTCGCTTCGCCGCCGGCGCCAGGCGTTCAACACAAGCTGGTGGCACACGCGACGCCCGGCATTCATCACGCGCTTTTCGCTCGCCGACTTGCTGAGCGATAATCGCTTCGACGTTGGCGTCGCGACGCTGAAACAAAAATAAAGTTCAAATCACTCCATGCCGGTATGAAATCAATATTTATTTGAAGTTGTATGACATTCTCAATCGAATTTTGTTCGAATTAACACTAATTTTGATATCAAATAGATTACGCATTCGGTTTGAACAAATCGCTCGAGTTGGAGCGCGTCACCGGCGTTAATTCTGGAATGGACAAGGAGCGACGACGTAAAGGACTCTCCGGAGGCGTTACAAATTCCTCAAGGGCAACACGTAATTTTTGTTTTACGCGTGGATCCGAAGTGACACCGCGAGTGGCAAATTTGCGCGATGATGGTACGGGAACGCGTTTTCTTGCACGATTTTCCTGAATTGCGATGCCATCTCCAGCTCCCATGCGGTTCTTTGCCGAATAGTTCATAATGTGATACACGTAGAAGTAAGATTGTGGTAAAGACGCGTATAAATACTGTATAAACGTTTTAATTAAGATTGCAGAATGTACACCGTTTAAATACGATTATACTTGTTTTGAAAAATTTGACACTATAATAAACGCTGTTTCAAAGCCTTCCTATCAATCCCAACAACAACAAAATATTGTTTTCGCTCTTAATTGTTTTATTACTCTTACTATAAATAGCAAAAAGTTGCAACATTAGCATAGGAATATAATTTTCCGAGAATTACCAATTAGACAAACAATTACATCTAGAATTTAGTGCAATAACATTATATGTACACTCGGGTTATCTGATATGAAACCACAACCACAATTAAAATATTGCGAAATATGTAAAACGTATTGTTGCAAAGTTTCAACAGGTTGCACTAGTAAATGGTGCATGATTTGGTATGAATCTCAAGTGCAATCAGTGTAGATTTAATAAAGATGACACTACTTGAGGAATGAGAACGAAACAAAAAGGATTCCCAGAAATAAGATTCGATCATCGGTGCGCTCAAAATAGATGCGCGCGGCGCGCATTCAGAAAAATTCGTACGAGTCGCGTGCGACGGTGGTGGGAAGCTGCTCGCACTTCTCCTATCAAAACGACAGCGAATCGCGCAAATAATTAAATACACATATGTTCCATGAACAAACAGAAAGCTCACACATGTAATTTGGTAACGTTGCTAGCCGCCAACATCGCGTCATCATTGCCGATCGCAGTGGATCGTCGGATCGCAGTCAACGGTTGTTAGTTACGCGATGCGGTCGAACCGAACCGAATAGACGATAGGTAGGTGTAGTTTGTTCGTTTGTTGTTCGGTAGCAGTTGCTTTTATGCGTCGTGTCGAGCTGAACGTTTTTATTCAACAATAGCACTTGTGTGTACAAAAAAGAGTTTGCGCCAGAGATCCGTTTTGTGGTCAAGAATTATAAACGCGTAGTGTGCTCAAAAGGACGAAAAGTTGCGCTCAAACTTGACGTTTATTCACGTTTGGATCAAAGTTGTAACTTTGCACAAGAGGCCTTCTCATTGCAGCACAATCTAATGATAGATATGATGTTGCTAATTATATAAAGTGTATTCACCAAGTGGGAAGGGATTATTACATTTATCTCAATTCGTCGACGCTATAAATTTTAATTCGCATAGAGTACAATATTGGTTACACATAGTGCCCGCAAGAAGATTACTCCTAATTCATGAAATCTGTTTGCTTCTCGAATCTTGTTATCAATGTTGATTCATTCAACTTAAATTAAATGTGATAAACATACACGCAAGGTGAGTGAAGAGTTGCATATTTCACGTAGTTCAAACTCCAGTTGATTTAACCAGTTGAATGCAATTGAAACTTTCGATTACGTATTAATTCCATGTCATTAACATAACGTTTAAAGACACATTATTGAGCTATGAAGTTGCAATTTAAAAGGTCTCACATTTTATTTCAAACGAGCACGGCCGAGGTAGTAGTAGTGAATAATTGTTGTTTGTTGTTGTTTAACTCTACATGAAATTGCTTCGGGACGTAGTAAAAGAGAATAAATAGCGTGTCTTAACTTCTCTCTTCTGTTGTATTTGAAGGTTGTCCACAAGTTGTGTGCTTGGTAATATAACGCTCGCCTACATATCTGTATACGAGAGCAATTTGATTGAGTCGCACAGTCAGTTGCACGCGCTTGACCGTCAGGTGCGGATTCTATGTTCCATCTTTCCGGGCGGAGGCATTGCTGCCTTTCAGGTCGCTGAAAGTTAAGTGTAAGCGCGTTTGTCCTACCTACAGTAGCTTCAATGCATGCGACGAGATACCGCTACACGTAGAGCGCAAAAAGAACAGAGAGTCGAAGGAGCATATACGACGTGCATACTTTTTTGTGGTGCAAAAACGAACGTGTGTTAATTATCTTTAACGATGGCCGAAAGTGCGCCTGGTATGATAGGTGTGTATACAAATTTTTATAATGCTCAATAGCACTTCGTTTGTCCACGTGCTGGTGACTTGAATTTGTTAGAGTTTTGTTTTGATGCACTACTTGTCTGTGCCTGCTAATGTTTCGTTTGTAGTGTCTTTTTATTTGTTTTACCCACCTTCTGATGAACTTCCAAACATCAGAAGTAGTGTTGTTTGCATATTAGTGCTAGTGTTTCTCCACTTGGTTTTGTTTCGCACTTGGCATGCGTAGTTTATAATTCTTCATTAACGTATCGCAGAAACACTTTAGTGTATAGGTACTCCAATTAATTTGAACGATATTAAACCAGTTTACGATACACACATTCTCAACGTTGCGTGTTCATATTTATTATACGCAGCGGTAAACCTTGATGATTTAAACTCCGACGGTTGAGGTTTAGTAAATAAACACAATTTTTAAAAAATCACTCAATGTTTTGGTAACGATTATTATCGATAATTTAATATAAATAGTAACGTTTCAAAATTTGTGCATTACTTAGTTGATAATAATATCGAAACTTAATAATTTCTATAAAATGATGTAATGGGTTTTCCAAATATTTAATCATTATAACTAGTTCAAAAACGTAGCCAAAAATTAGCCAAATAAAGGAGTAGACAAAAATATAGAGCAATATTAAAATATATCATTTAATTACCGTATTTTCCGCACGACGGAACTTTGGAGAAATGACTCAAATTTTTAGTGCACCTTCAGGCATTAAGATGCAGCTGCGTCTTATCGTTAGGTGCGTGTTATAGTCCGGGAAAATAGATATTTGCCTTGAATGCAATTTTTCTTGGATTTGATGTTGTAAAATCTGAATTTCTTTGCAACGAAGTACGCGTTTTAATTTTCTCATTGCTTCGCCTTACGTTTGAGTATTTTTTAAATAAAATTTAATATTTTGATAATTAGGAATTATGCATTATCTATTCTTTAACACAATAGTTTGTCTATTTTATACGTACGTTAATCGCAAAGTAAAACGTAGCGTTGCGTCGTGATGCGGCCTAGGCCATTCGCCGCGGGCAGAAACGTTTATTCTAAAATTGTTTTTGGTTTATTGGCAATAAGCCAATCGGAGCGAACTACTGTGTTTAACGTTGCCAAAATTTTCATGCATCTCGAAAGTTTTCGCCTGCAATGATCGAAATCTCAGTTCTGCGCGAAAAGTCGACGATATCCACTAATAACAAAAAAGTGTATTTGTTTATTCCTCCGCTTTAACCGTATGTATTACTACAACAAACACCCACTTAATTAGCAAATTAATACTGCGTATTTCATATAGCTACTTTTGCTAAATATTTGCGTGTGCGAAGAAAATTTATACAATGTATTGTGTGCGAAGAGTTGAAGAGCATGAAAAGTCACATTACATTTAAATATAGTCGTGGATACTCTGCTTTCTATTAATACCAGTTACTGTTGTGCTTGGAGAACACAATCATGTCCGTTAATGTTGAAAGAACTTCCCAATTAAATGATTTATTTTATTTATATGCTTTTCGAAAGAGCAATATTAAAATATTCATCATTCATTAAGAGAATGTTTTGCCACATAAACATAATTATCCTGGCAACACCTATTTGTTATTTGTTTGCTGCATGCTAAATGTTCATCTTTGTAAAATAGGTTTAATATTCCATTTCCTATTCTACTTGTAGGATCATCACAAATTCCTTTATCGGATGATGAAAAGATTACCTTAAGCGATGTCAGTGAGTATAAAATTAAATTGAGCGAATTGTTATAAGAAATGGTGTAAACTTCCGCTTAAAATGAGCCAAAAAATATTGGTAATACGTGAAAACTCGTTACAACATTCCATTCATTCGGTGGTCGAGTCATGCATATTTTGCTAAATTTTCCTTGTAACTCGTTCATAAATAAAATCGGGCGATACCAATATGAAACTATGTAGGTACATCATTTTCTTATAAACAAAAAGTTAACTCGGCATTTTCCTTCAGTGCCAAATTTTTCGCATATTTTCACATGTGATTGGCTTCGTTTACTCATTTGCGTTCCGAATCTGTTTCAGTATCTTGCATACAGACCGATCTGAATTCACCAGTCCACGAATTTAATCCAATTTCACAGCCAATTCAGTCGAAAGCTACACAATCAAGAATGGATAAACCGTTCGTTCGTATACTGGAGCAACCCGCATCCAAAGCTCTTCGGTTTCGCTATCAATGCGAAGGGCGTTCAGCTGGCTCAATACCGGGTGTTAATAGTACCGCAGATGTTAAAACTTACCCTGCAATACAAGTTATGGGCTACAAAGGACCTGCAGTTGTACTCGTCAGTTGTGTTACAAAGGATCCTCCATACCGACCACATCCTCACAATCTCGTTGGTCGCGAGGGTTGTAATAAAGGAGTTTGTACTTTGGAAATACCTCAGGATACAATGACAATTACCTTTTCAAATTTGGGTATACAATGCGTCAAGAAAAAGGACATTGCAGAGCACCTAGATGAACGAAAAGTATACAAAGTGGATCCGTTTGGAAGTATGTATATTCAAACAACTTTCATCAATTGTTTGCAATAATGTATATCCATTTTTCAGCTGGATTTCAACATAAGAATCAACCAACGTCTATTGATTTAAACGTGGTGCGACTCTGCTTTCAAGTTTTCATTCAGAACCCAGCAAAAAGTGATAAAAAATATTCGGTAGCGCTCACTCCGGTTGTCAGTGATCCCATTTATGATAAGAAAGCAATGTGTGATCTGACCATAGTTAAATTGTCAGATTGTGTGAGCACGGTGGACGGTGGTCGAAAAGACATTATACTCCTATGTGAAAAGGTATTCTAGCATTTCATCTCAAAATTATTGATTAAATCAAATCATTTCTCATTCAAAGGTAACCAAGGAGGACATTGAAGTGCGGTTCTTTGAGGAACAAGATGGACACCTGGTGTGGGAAGCTAAAGGAGACTTTCAACCTTCGCAAGTGCATAAACAAACAGCCATCTGGTTCAGAGCTCCTCGATACCACACACTGGATATCATAGAACCAGTGCGTGTCAATATCCAACTTCGTCGACCATCCGATGGTGCTACATCAGAACCATTACCTTTCGAAATGTTACCACTAGATTCAGGTAGGCCAACTTATTGGGCTGCACGTAATAGATACAAGAAATCTCAAGCGTACGATATGTTCACGAGCGCGTTATCTACGGATGCGGAATCGATCCGTAAACGGCAATTAAACAATTTAGAAAACCTTGTTGCTAGTGTGGGGCGTTCCTGTGAAGATAGGGCTGTGGCAGAGTATGGTGAAATTAAGAAAACTAAATTATCCCCCAAAGTAACTGCCAATAATCAAAGTAAACCCGAGATTGAAGAGACAATTGACGTTGAAATGATTCATAACTATGAACCAGTCGGCACAAGTCCAAATACTCTAGTCGGTGATGATCCTATGAAAAACATGACACTCGAAGATGAGGGTGTTATCAGTGAAGTAGCCGAATTGGATGCAATTTATACAGAAAATAAAAAACGCATTGACTTAATAGATGCAAATAATACACTTTCAGCTTCTGAGAATTTACTTGAGAATCAAGAGTCTTTTGACGACTCGAAGACATATAGTAGTCTACAACTGGCATTTAAAAACCCAATGCAAATTATTGATATAGACCTCGATTTTAGTGATAAATATGAAGACATTATAGTTAATCCAGATAGTCCTGTAATAGATATTACAAAAAGACACCAAGATTTAAAATCTACTGAAAAAGAATCCAATGAAGTAGTTGTTGATCCTTTGCCACCTTTGCCGCCAAAACGTTCCCGCAAAGTAATTGAAACTGACATTAATGACCCTGGCACTGGGATTCAAACAAAACCACCAGTGTGTGAAGAAGTCCCAGATGTTTTGTGTACTACACCAACAACTCTTACTCGTAGTCATAGCACCTTATCCAAGTCACAGAATGATTTGGCACCGGTTAAAACATTACCTCCGAAACCAACGACGCTGCCAAACGCCAAAAAGCGCGGATTCTTTTCAAAACTTTTCAATAGAAAGCAACATGATTCTGCACCCACTTCTAAACGAAATTCTTTCTCATATCAATCAGATGGAAATTCCAATAAATTGCATGTGTCGAGTGTTAGCTTGAATCGTTCAGCGAGCAATGTTTCAAACAAATCGAATCTTAGTTATCGAGTTCCCCTCAAAGATTCAAACACCAATTTAAACAATTTAAATACATCGCTTGGCAATAATTCGCGATCCGATGAATTACAAGAACTCAATATCAACAATCATAACGATTGCTTCCCTGCTAAAAACTTCAATGACGAAGAGGAAGATAATTTCAATTTGAATCTTGATTTAACCGAAGCTGAACATTACGCGCTTTATACGGCAATGGCACCGCACGCGACTCAAAGTGAATTTGACGAAATGTCCGCTTATTATGCGCCTGTCGAAGGCGGAAGACTGGTGTTATCAGTCAATGATAGTAATAAGATATGATATTCTGTCTGTTTACTCATTAGATTTCTCTATCCTACAGGGACGTTGATATAGATTACTCAATCATTATATTTTTACACCTTGTTGATGATTTGTTTGATTTTAGGTTTAAAACGCAAACGAAAATTAGATTCAGAACCAAATATAAGCATTTTGCGGCCTTTGCAAGATCAAATTACAAATCGTAAGTTGTTAATTCTTATCAAACATATTGGTAAACACCAAAAAACTAGCAAATTAAGGCTTTTCATAATTTAATATCGTATCGAGATAGAATGATCAAAACGTATCTTCTTATCGTTAAAGTGCATTACACATTACATTTGGTGGGGGTGCCTGAATTTCCATTGCTTGCATTTCTTTAATTAAATGTCTTAGGCCATAATTGGGATATTTGCAATGGTGCTACATTTAATGTAGTTAAAGTTTCTAGATGATATGTTACCATTTCTTGTTATCAACATGTGTATTTTACTACGTACTATTCAGTTACAAACAGATACATTGTTCACAAAGTATTTATTGTCTGTGCAATACACAAACAATTTTTTGCTATTATACAATTGAAATGTTTAAGAAAGAGAGAGAGAGCAAGAGCTATCGATTTAACGTTATTAGTATAGTTCAAAACTGTATGTCGTTGTGGGAATGTTTTATAATGTATTCATTGTAATAACGTTAAACTATTCAATATTTATAAATATTTATTTAATACAGCGTATATTATTTAAGCTTGTAATAAATTTAAAGTCAATTACAACTTAATGATATCACTATTTAAAAACACTAATTAATAGCAATCAAAGAATGAGGATCTTTAAAAGGTATCTACATAATGTTCTTTATGATATTGGCTTTGACAGTTTTTATTTTAGAGTATTGAGTTTAGTAACGATATTTGAAATATTCGCACATTGCATGTCATAATCGAGCATCCATTTGTAACCGTTTTCTTGCACTAACAATGTTTTGAATATTTTGACACAAGCCGAAAGATTGCTAACTTGTTATTAAAAGCACTAATTTGTTTATTGTTTGTTTTTAGGCCAACAATATAATTTAATTAATAATAGACACGTAGAAATCAAAGAAGAACCTATTGGTAAGTTTGTTTGTTATTGCTTTAGCTGAATAATAAATTGCAAATTGTAATAATCTAAATGTTAATTTTTGCATATTTTGTTATAGATGCTCAACCGTTTGCGAGTCCAGCATATCTTGGTCATAGTCCAACATACGCAAATCCATCTCTATCGCCAAATTACTATCCACCGGGTCCAGTGGCAGGAAGTAATGTTCCGGTACCGCAACCAGACGCCAATTATCAATTCTATCAACAACGTCTACCGCAAATGAACGATTTGCAGCCGCAACATCAAGAACCGCAGTGGAACGTACCCCTTCAAGGTGCACCCCAACCTGGCCCAAGCCATCAAGCTCAATCTCAAATCCCCTTAGAAACACCAATGAGCATCGATTCAGCTGGTTTGAATCAAATGCTCAATCTCGATCAGCCTCTTTTAAACTCAAGCGAATTGGCGCAGTACAACATAGATCCAAATACGTTATCCGAAAATCTATCAAATAGTTTGTTAATTACAGATATGCCAAACACAGTAATGACCTCAGATAGTTTAAGTAAGTTAGCGGAGGCGACATATGATAATTTGTTTAGACAATAGCAACTCAAATTATTATAATCTAAATGAGGGATAAATAATCAGTCGTCACATTACGTGTATAATATATAATTAAAGAACAAACAGCAATATTATAAATTGTATTTAAGAGAACTTTATGCTTTTTTGTTATTTGTTTAAAATAAAGTCACATCACATTGAAACCAACGCTTTTAAATAACTGTTATAGATTATAGAGCCAATTCTTTCGGCAGTTAATTGTAGTTGTACTCTAGCCTTTAGTTTATCAGAATATATTTACAGTTTCTTATCTTGAATTAATTTTTGCGTACATTTAATTCAAATTCGAGTGGGCGGTGCTCCATCTGGCTGAATACAAGCGCATAAAGTATTTGTTAAAGTGGAGGATGCCATCTCTTGGATTCTGCCATTCATAATGCATATGTCACTTTATATGTTACACTAACTTTAAATGTGTGACGGGCTTGAGAAGGATGGTGTGTGAGCATGTATGCAAGTTGCGTGTAAAAAGGGTACCCAGTACCGTATGAACAAGTCAAGTATGTTTGCAAACTGGGTTTGATACATAGAAAAGTTTATTACGGATGAAAAAGACGAGGAAATTCACAATACGTCGTAAACAAAGTGAAAAGCAATTGAATGACGCGGTGCCGAGCCCCTAAGGTGTCTTGTAACATCAGATCGAACGTGCTTCGCTCATTATTCCAACCCCTTTTTCGTTTTTGCACCAAGCAAATGATATGCGAGCAGGTTCTACGTTAAGATTAAAGTGATATTTATTGGAAACCCAACTAAGTGGTGTTGTCAAGAAAAGGGGTTAGGTACCTCGGCCAATGAAGTACAAATATCAGTGCGAGAAGGTGACTTAAGAACGTGCTCATGATCTTCAGCCAAGACGTTTTCAATTCATAAGGACTAAAGAAAAAGATTGTTTTGACATGAAATGTGTTCGCCACCAACTTGATATTACCCCAAAGTGGATAATGTATAAATTACCGAATACGACAAGTTACGTCGTTTTGTGTGAGTATTGTGCGTGCATCAGTGTTCGCTTCAATTAGGAAATTTGTAATGCCGCGGAAGGGATATCCAGGTAGAAAGTAATCTAATGGGCAATGGCTTTCCTGAAACTGTTTAGCCAAGCGAATTCCCGAACTGTAAAATGTGCTTATTCGAATTGTGTTTAATGCTTGTATTTTAACATGCCTAAATAATAACAAACAATATTGTAGTTGAGGTTAAGTTTATTATTATTAGACTGCTTATTTATTATTGTTCATCACTACTGAAGAGTAGTTGAATAACCACCTTAAGGAGTGTGAATATAAATTTATCATCTTTGTTTGTAGATGATTTGCATCATGCAGGAGACTTTTGATGACCAACCCTGATACAAGACACCACTGTCTGAATGTTGAATCCTTGCTGGAGTGGTTGCAAATATGCAAAGCTTAGAAGCAGCATATGAGGAGGGTGATGTTACACCTTCCTTGTGTGATTGTTTATATAAGATGGTGTGTACACATAATCATTCTGTAAGTTGGTGACCAAATCTCTCTTGGGGTCTTTTCTCAATATCATCTTAATTTAGAGAAGCATCAAAAAGGCGAAAATAACGGCATCAGCACAACGTTCATCATTGCCCCTGCTAAATAATGTGCCAGAGACTCCTCAAACATCATCACTTCTAAGCCACACAAATGTTCTAGCAAATTTACCTATATTAAATCTAACAGATAACAGTAATTCAATTCATGCATCCCAAAAAGCACAACACTTTTGTATACACACTAAGCTGCTGGAATTATATAAAGAAGAATGCCTCAAGGATCCCAACCAGCAAAAAATTGTTAGTATATCATTTCACCAAGGGAATTGAAACTCACTGCTGTTATGAATTTTAGGGATTGAAACGACATACAAATTTGCTAGACAAATTAGTGGCGAGAGAAAGACTGAATACAATAATTCTAAATTTATATCCAGGTATGATATGGTATTGAATTTTAAATGTTTAATAATATGATATATTTTTAGGTCCAAAAGGCTACTCAATAATGTTTCCTTCATGTCCACGTACTGACGCTAGTATAGTTGACACTGCCGAAATGATTGAGTCCAAAATGTGGCCTTATGAAGATATTGAGTTGCTGCAATACCTGGACTTGGAGGAACTGCCCGCGTTTGTCGTGGACTTGTTAGAGCCCAAACACAGTTTTCTCTTCTATAGTGGTTGTATAATTGCCCAAGTACGGGATTATCGACAGATAGTCCCTATAAGCAAATACAACATGCACCACGTTTTGCTGAAGCCAACGCACCAGAGTATATTGGCTGATGTGGAACGACTGACGGAAAGCTGGAGTCCTCACGATGTAGCCCAACTGGAAAGTGAAATACTGCGGGCTAATTATCCTATGCTGTGTCTGGATACCAAAACAACCCTACTACGACGTACGTCCAGAGTACATCATAATAGGCATATTCTGAACACACATCGGATAAAACGCACGGCAATGAAATACTCGCAAGTGACGATCAATCAGAAGAAAAACCTCGTGTCGCATACCTTCAGGCCCGGCTTGGAACTATATGAATATATGAATCGATTGCGAACTCGACTTAAAAAGACGATGCCGTCAAGCAGAGTTCTGCGGCGACTTAATGAGGGTCTTCGACCGATACCAACAACGAGCTGGGAGCCAGCTACCATAGCACCGCCTTCAGAGCCAGTTGACATTACGGCTTTCACTGAATACAAATCGCATTGTGTTGATAGTGCCGATTGCCAACCGCAGCTGATAGAGCAATACATACTTGAAACGGATATGCACACGAAGGAACAGGATAGACGAAGGATCTATCATATGAAACTCTCTATATTGCAATGGCCCGTTAACGACGAATACCTAGGAGAATTATACTTGGATCGAGATCACAAGCAAGGCGAACGAAACGGCGTTGCTTGCCGTTTTAGCTTAGGTCCACACGAGCAAGCACGCCGATATATAGATCAATTTAAGGAAATTTTTACGGAAAGTGGACGTAAATCAGTGCGTACAAGCCATTGTATCGCGCAAAATCCCTTACAGGTAATTTTATTGAGTCTTCCTATTATTGTTGTGTCTAACTATTGTATAATTTCAGATGCAAAGTCAATCTTCAACGCAAAATACCTCACATCACGCGCAACTTAAACCGCAGTTGCAATCTATTCAGCCGATGGTTTATCGAACCGTATCTGGTACCAACTCTGTCATGAATGGAACGTTGAATATTTTACAACAGCAGGCTACATCTGCATCAGTGCCTATTTTGGTAAGATTACGATTGCGTGTCTACAATTAATTTGATTGAAAAATGATTGCAGCAAGCTCAATTACAAACTAATAAGCATAGTCAGGATGTTAATTCCGAAATAGCGTACAGCATGCTTGCAACTAAGCTTAAAAACTCTATGCAGCAAATTCCAACAGGTACTCGAATCGCATTGCGCTGTCTCCTGTATATGCATTGACATGATTGACCGTTTTAGGCACTGCAAAGCAAGAGCATCTCCAATCTCAGAAAGCTTCAGCTTGCCATGCTGAAATAATTAACTTATTAAACAGTTCGCCTGCTAGCAATAGCAATAGTGATGCGAGTGCAGTGGTAGTGAACGCATTAAATAATTCACAGTTGCTCGGGCAGCAGACGGTGCAAGCGAAACTTTTAGGTAGAAAGATCACAGTGCCGGCGAACGCTCGTGTTCTAAATGCAGCAAATGTGATATCGGTAAATAATAATCGTACGATTACGGATTTGCCAACCTTGCAAAACTTTCAACCTCAACAAATTACACGAACAGTTGTTAGCGGTTCAAATTTTCTTGTAACGGCTTCGAAGCAGGCGCAGCAGCAAGCGGGTCGTACCGCCGTAAACTATACTGGAAAGAATACGCTATCAGCTCTCCTAGTCGGGACGCCCGCTGCAGACCGGCCTGACATTATAGGAAATACGGACACATTAACTTTAGAAAAATTAGCCGGTGCGTCATCGTCATCTGCAACAAGTAAAAAGCCGACGTTCATTCAAAGTACGCCCGCGCAAACTGCTCAAGCGATAAATGTACAAGGACTGAATTTCGCTTCGATTCAGGGACTCTCTGGTGTCCAGGTGCAATTACCAGGATTCTCACAACCGATATCATTAAATGTATCGTCAACGGGTGGCTTGCAAGGACAAAGTTTTGTTGTCTCCGTGCCGGTAGCAACGACTGCGAACAATGCGTCCGGGGGTGCAACGCAAAGCGCGAACAATACGAGTAGTCATGTTGGAAATGCGATTAGCGTAGATAATGTGGGTACTTCCACCGTGGTACTTTCATCGACTTCAGGGACAGGTGAGTAATTCTATACGCATTGAAATGCTTAATTTTGCAAATAAATTCATGAGTGCAATACTAATCTACTAATATTGCTCGGGTGATAGCTCAATTAGTCGCTAGCGGTATTAAACGAACAGGTATCACCCAAGGTACTGTTTTAACGCCGAGCAGCAGCACTCCATTACAATTGATGACCTCCCTTCAGCGACCGCGCCAGCTTCATCAGCACCAAATGCAGCAAACGCGTGTTCAATTTCAGCAACAACCCATTCGTCAAGCTCCAATTACGATCAAAATGGTTACCACTGGCGGAGGACAATCTAATGCAGCAAGTCAGTTAAAAGCTAAAATTCAATAAATATCTTAATAATAATAATGCATAAGCTTTTGCTCATCATCATCATAATGGTGGATGCGATTTAATTAATGGCCAAAATGATATTATAATTCTAACAACTGTTTGTCTTCCTCAGTAACGCAAAACGTTGTGCATCAAGTTCAAAAACAATTACAACATCAACATGTGCAACTACAATTAGCCAATCAACAACAATTCCAAGCAGCGCAACAACAGTCCACGCAACATCTTCAGCTCAACAAAATTACAAGAAGACCAAGCCAAAATGTCTCGGATCCACCCTAGAATATAGTGAGCACGCATGCATATATTGTTACTAATTATGTTCGCATGTGCTTGACTTGGTTGACACAATGAACAATCATAATTGTACTCGTTTTTACTTTCACAAAAACGCCATTCTGTAGCTGTAATAATTTTAACGCTAGTCTTAGCCAGGTAATATTATCAGTGCACACAACAATATTAAAGATTTCGATTTAAACTTACTTATGCAAACTCATTAGTTACTATATAATTGACAATTCTATCTTATTCACCTGAAATATACATAACTTTATTTGACATAGAAATCATCAAAAGACTGACCACTTACCTATACTTAATAAAAACAATATTTCAAAGTAAGAAACACAATAGACAAATTCAATCATGTTGACATATTATATCCAATTATCGTAATGCAAGTAATGTTGTATTATAACAGTGATCTCGTTTTAATTATGGTATATGTACTTTTAAATTACAAATTAACGATATTGTGTATTAAAGAATTATTTCATGTATAAAATGAATTAAAAGCGGGTGCTAATTATTCAAAATTTCTATCATTTTCAATACATAACTCAAATGCTACCATTTGAGTACGATAATAATGCACGAATTCGGAATTTTGTTGCTGTTACACTCGTAATATATTAGCGTGACTCAGAACTGTTCCTATATATCTGATGAAGACGAAAGTAAATGAAAGAACGAAAAATTCTATACTCTGTAAAGCATATGTAAATTTTAAACTGTTAAATTATCAAAGTATGTTATTTTTTCTGTCGCGAATGCAGAAATGTTGCAAAGAACTTGAAGTTAGCAGTGTAGTGCCAAACTTAGGGGGCCTAAAACTTTTTCAAATATTTATGATGAGTGTGATCTGATAGTTTAATTGCGGCTATTTGCAGTAATGAATACTTAGCGTTCATCAAGATTTCACAAAGTGCATTCACTTAACAAATTATACGGAAGAGTTAATTGTACCATAAATTCTTGTAAATAATCACGATTAACAAAGATAATAAGCAATAAGCTAAGTAACCACACAATAATAATTTTTATTGTATTAAATAGGTGATAAACTCATGAATTCAAATGATTTATTCCCTCAAATACATAAAATCAATGCATATATTAAATTTCGCAGCGGGAGAAACACTTACATAACTTAGTAATTAATTAAGAAAAATTCAAGAGATTTTATAAATGGGGAAGTAAATAGTGGTTGTATTTGTTGATATTTCGTAAGTGAATACATCTTGTACATAATTCACATGCAAAGCGGCCTGGTTTATCTGAAATACAAATTATTAGATATCCTAAGATGTACTATAATAGAACGCAACCGTATTCCTAGCATAACAAAAATCAATGTGAACTCATTTTGACCTGCTGGGCCGTCTTCTCATTAATTTGCAAATAAATGCGCAAAAATAAAGGTAATAGAAAAAAATTAATGTGCGTAACAAGCATGATGATATTTAGTTAAATTTTTTAATTGGTAGCTATATACATAGTAGAAGTAAGTCCTTGTACAATGTACATAGATCATATTCGTTTTCCAAACGCGCAAAGACACTATTAGAACAACAAACTTATTTACAATTTATGTATTCCAATTTGTATAAAAAATAAGTTATTTTCAAATGATGTAAATAATTTCCGTTAACTTAACGTCGTGCAAAGTAATTAGAAATATCGTAATTCAAATACTTGTACGTATTTAATTTATTGATTCTTAGTATATAACACGATTCATGATATAACTGTTGTAAATTTTGGAACATGTAAATTTTATTGATAAGGTACAGTTGGAGAAAATATAAATCATGATAAAATTAAGCAGCAAACTAATTTGTAAAATTGAAAAATGTGAACATTCAGACTTTAATTAAGAATAATAATTAGCATCAGGTTTAACAGAACGCGATAAAAACAAACTAGAAGTGTGCATATTTCTCTCTGGCTCTCTTTCTCTTCAATTTAGCAATAAATCTGTATTTTTATGTTAATGAAATTATTATACGATACAACAATCATTCCTCAAAAAAGAAGGTATTTTATACTGTAGAATAATTTCAGGGCAATTCAACGTTCATTCCATATGAAATGTGAATGGCTTAATGATGTTTCAGGGTATTTTCCAATGATCTAACCATTTATCGAATTATTAACGAAAAGTGAATGCGACTAAATGTTTCAAAAATAATAATCACAAAGGCTTTTGAAATGTTAATGATTATAATGAGATATGATAAACAGACCACAAAGTCTTAAATATTAACGTATTCTGTGATTGGATTTTATAAATATGACATAATTTCCTAAGTTTCATTTGTTCTTGGAGGATCAATCATAGGTTCATCATTACATTCTTCAGTTGCGGAATCAATTAATTGACCTAAAAGTTTGCTTCTTTTTACAGCCATTTTAATACAATCAAACAGCTGATATTCAGTAATTCCACAACCACCAGGCTTCAAAACTGAGCACATCTCTTCATTTTTTGTTACAATGGTAACAATACCATTGCATAGTGCTTCTTCTTCAGCAGCTGGATCCATGAAAATTGCTCTACAAGATAAAATTTTTAATCTGTTTGAACTTTGAGTTAAAGAATTACTTTTCAAATACTGCAAATGTTGTTGAAACAGGCATACTATGTAATTTCAAATTATGCCATTGTTCCAAGTTAACAGTTTTACTATCAATTGCAATATCATATTCAACTCCAGGCAATTTAACTGTAAATTTCTTGCATTTAAGACATATAGCTCAATAAATTAATGTGCAATATTTCACCATTTTTTAATGCTGTGAATAAGGCCAGTAAACAAGCATCAACAATTGAACCATCATAATCTAAACAAACCATGTCAGCATATAAGCACCACACCAACTTGTCTTTGGCAATGCACAAATCAGTTAGATCAATGCATTCTGAATTCTTGATGATATCACCAATTATTTTTGTCATAGCCTGTGCTTGGTCACTTGGTGGGCCTGATTTGAATTGTTGGGAGCATAATGGGGGTAAATCTAAATTGGGAATTAAAAACCCTTGGTTTGGTTTTTCCGCTTTTGGCACACAGAACTCCTGCACAGTGTATATAGAATTTAATAGCATATCATTGTATGAATGGATTACTTACAGCCTTAATCCCACATATAACAGTTGTTTTTCCTACTTTTGCTATTGCTGAGCCTTCTAAATTCGATATGGAATCAGAATTAATAACTACAGGCCGATATTCATCAAATTCACGTCCGTCTGGTCGCAGATTATGTACTATGAATTCATCATAGTATTTCACCGGATTTAACGCCCTGCAAAAATCCTTTAATAAATATAGGTGACACACGCGTCAAACACATACTTATATTGCTTTGCCATGCTTTCACAATTTCAATTTAGAATTATTAAATAGTTGGAAAATTTGAAATGAATATAACCTAAAAAATGAACATGCTTCAACACATAATGGCACAGAACTAATACATATAAGCATACTAGGATATGCATTGAAATAATACAATGTGTTTGGAAAATATTCATTCTTTTGTTCAAATCTATCCTAATGCAAAATATAGATAAAATAAAAGTTTTGTTTTGAAATAATACATAGCAAATTATTTTGATACAATTTTAATACGAAGTTTAGATACAATATCAATTGATCTAGATTATATGTCTAATGCGTGAATCAAATATTGAATTATATAAACATTTAACACATAAACCAGGCAAACATATTACAATAATTCGAAAATTAAGAAGGGTCGCGGGATAAGCTTAAGCCCCTTTACTGGTGCAAGCTATTGCGCCGGCTCAACAACGGTCAGGGTCAGTCAACTGTCATGTTTATACGAAAAGTCGGTTACAATCGTTTGCTTTTACATGGTTGGTGAAGAACGAAAACCGACATCACAGACGTTCAGTTTCGCGCGGTGAAAACAGTTGCTTGGTAGCGATTTTATGGCGATTTTAACAACGTGCTTTTAATATTTCATATATGTCAAAGTGGTTTGTCCGCTATTTTTATATTTATTCACATTATTATACCCATAATTTTGATTATATTTTTTACACGAAAGTAACCATCGAGCCTAACCAATACGCCTCTTAACGATGGCTAGTTTCAAAATTCTGGACGAACAAGAAAATCGTGTGTGTAATATTCCTTTTATGGATAATAAAGCAAATGTGCAAGTGAACTATCAAAAACGCGCAGTCCTGGGTGCAATTGGCAATCAACCAGAGCGTATTGCCAAGGCGAAGCAGGTATGTTTAACAGTAAAATGGCGCCTAAATATTGTATCAGCTCTTTTTTCCCATATGCAACTCTGTGTCATTCTTATCACAATCGCGTATCTTTTGCAGCCTTTCGGTGTTCACAATGCTCAAAACGTGGAGCAAAAGTCATTCGATACTAACGCATGTACCAAGCCTCAGGCTGCTGTTATTCCAGTGGCTCAATTTCAAGCATTTAAAGTTTATGAGGACAACAATGAGGAAAATGAAGGAATTAAGTTAAATGACTATAAGAATATGCGGGAGGTATTTGATAACTTCTACAAGGGCACAGCAGGAGAGAAACTTGTAACAAAAAAACAAGCATTGGAGCAAAGTGGAATGTTAAAAAACCTGGAGAAGCCAAAGACTCTTAATGTGTCCATGACAATTGAGAATGAGGAACCAGCTGAGAAATCTGAAAATGTTGAGATACTAGCAGTTTCCAACAACTGTTTAAATGAAATATTTGCACTGGAGGAATACCAAAAAGACATTTACACATATCTTTGCCAACGCGAGGTAATTATTATCTTCCACCAATAACTATTGAATTGAATTACTTTATGTAAACTTTTTTTGTATTGCAGAAAGATCGTGGCGCTCGGCCGCACTATATGCGCAAACAGCCAGATATTAGCAACAATATGAGAACAATTCTGGTTGACTGGTTGGTTGAAGTATCAGAAGAGTATAAGTTGCAAACTGAAACTCTGTACCTGGCTATCAACTATATTGATAGGTTTCTGAGTTTTATGTCCGTTGTACGAGCCAAGCTTCAACTCGTCGGGACGGCAGCAATGTTTATTGCCGCGTAAGTCAAAATATTTTAGTTCTACTTGAATAAAATTTAATACAATTTTTCTTGCTTTAGAAAATATGAAGAGATTTATCCACCTGATGTGAACGAATTTGTTTATATCACTGATGATACGTACACTAAGCGTCAAGTCATAAGGATGGAGGTATTAATTTTGAAAGTACTCGATTTTGACCTGTCGACACCTACGGCGTATACGTTCATTACGGTCTTAAGTGTTTCTAATCGTCTACCTGATAAGGTGACTTTCCTTGCCCAGTATTTATCCGAATTAGCATTACTAGAAGCAGAACCAACACTGGAAATTTTACCGAGCGTGATGGCATGTGCAGCTGTAGCTGTGGCACGTAACGCACTTGGTGAACAACCATGGAGTTCTAATCTATGTGAATCTTCCGGATACAAGTTATCAGATCTGCGAGTGGCCGTTGAATATCTCACTAAAATTCATAAATTGGCGCGGCAATTGCCACAACAAGCTATACAGGAGAAATACAAGCAAGGCAAATATTTATGCGCTTCGACGATTTCACCAGCTGATCACGAAATCATTTTTGATGTTTGATGCGTTGCCTTGGCATTAGTACAATAGAAGTGTAGGTAATTAATTTTGAAGTAATTTTAAACATAAACTTATTTTGTGTGTTATTATCAAAGGTACTGTCTTACATTATAAAGCATTTTTTACGAATCGTTGGACATCATAATTGCATCTGTTAAAGTTACAAATTATATATGTATAGAATTTTTGGGCATCACATAATTGCTTGTTGGAGTGGATGAAGCGCGGACGTTTCTTATTCAATAAGAAAACATTTGACAATTCTGACAATTGCAACTATTTCTATATATGCAGTGCCATTGCTTTAAAATAGTTAGGTATAGTGTTAGAACTTAACATTCAATATTTATTAATTCTTCGTTCGGTATAGCAAAGCGCAAATAGACAAGAAATTAATGTGCCAGTCATTATTCAATTTGTATTTATGATTAAGTTGACAATACATAGCATACTATTTTCTATTGGAGTTTTATTTGATGCTCCAGTTCATTAGCACTACTATGTTGTTATTTTATTCAAATACTTTTGTATCACGTTTGTAAGTTTGCCTTGGTATACCACAAAACAACAAAACTACTCACAGCCATAATGTAACTATAGGTAATCTTAAGCATGTAAAATTAATTGAAAATTAATTTATTTTCATTCTCATTTAATGTATAAGCTAAGTTGGCATAGAAAGATTGCCTGAAAGTAATGTCTCCAGATATGTAGTATTAAATAATTATAAATGGTTCAAGACTGATCTATTTTTATTTTAAGGACCTTAACATTTTTGTTGTGGTTTTGCATGACCTTGTATAGAACAGCTGATTTGCCAAACTAGAAAACAAATCCTTGTTGAGGTGTAATTTAGCGCAAACAGTTTTTAAGTGTGTACTCTAATGACTTACCTTTGTTCTCACCAGTATGACATTTCATTTGCTCCTGGAATATGATTAAAACACCTGTCCTTCAGACATTTTTGCAGCTTATGCAACTCAGACCTTGTTAATCTATTAAAACAAATGGGGATAGAAAATGCTTGACCCTTAACCAATTTCAGGTGTATAACTAATAACTCTTATTTCCAAATGAAAGATCATGTTATATTAAATAAACTCAATTTTATTAAGACTCCTGTGTAACATCCACATTCTCAGTTTGCAAATTCTTGAATGTAGCAACTGGGATATATGTGACCAGTGTAAATAGTTTGTTTACAGAGTCTTCATCATCATTCCTTCTACGTGATAAACGAACACGTAATCTGAATGGTACATTTCTAACACCCTTGGACCAGATTTGCTTATTTAAGCGGGTATCAATACGAACGTCAGGTGTGCCCATTTGCTTCACTGCAAACTTACGGATCTCTTTGATAGCGCGTGGGGCCCTTCTCTTGAAGGTGATACCATGAAGTCTTTTATGAAGGTTCACGGTATATTCACGGGTCACTACCTCATTGATGGCTGATGTGCCCTTCTTTTCACCCTTTTGTTTGGCCATCCTGGCAATCTAAAACATAATAGTTGATCGTTATTAGTATGTTGTTACAGTATCTGTAACCTATAAAGATCAAAACAATGACAAGATATACTTGTTTCCAACATAAATCAACGATAAAATATATCCACCGTGAGCCGATACTTACAATAAATCCAAATTCACGGGCGCAGATGGATTAATATCACCGATGATTTAAGATTTATTAAAAATTTTATCTTAACCTACCTTTCCAGTGCACTAGCTGTTGACGAAAAGAGAGCACGATGTCAATAAGTTCTTCAAAGCACTGTGATAGCGCTGGTGTATTTAAAATTTGGCAACGTTGCGAGTACTGATGTTAATTTGAATCATGCAAAAAAATATATACTTACATATTTCATTTAAGATAATTTGATATGCTAAAATTATCCTTACATACCATTCTATAAATGATCAGTTTTTAGTAATCTTACTGGTTTTATTGAGAGCAAACAGATTATTAGTAGAAATGAGCATAAGTCCTGAACTTCAAATGCACTGGGATATAGAAGAGCAACCTTTTCGTTTACCTGGAAGTTATTCCATGACTCTTACTAGAATATTGTTGCATTAATTGACTGTTTATCCCAGTCCATGAGGTTTTTTATTTAAATTTTTGGTCTAAACTTCCCAACGAATTGACCGTAAATTTGAAATACGCATACAATTTTAATCGAGACATTGAGCTCTGAAATCGAAAACTTTGAATTTGAATAACAAATTCAGAATTTAGGCAAATTTTTAATTTATTTTTTAAATTCAATTCCATGGAACGAGATGAACACGGCAGTGATATGTTTGTAATCACGAGAGAGCTTTCTATCTGCGAACCAAATATCAGCCAAATCAGTTCGTGAATCGTTTTATCAAAGAAAACCGAACATATTTTTAAAATTATGTTGGTTACTAGGCATAGTAAATCCTATTATCTGCGTAACAAATTTCAATCGAATTCTTTGGTAAATTTCGAAAATAGATATAAAGCAAGATTTAGAAAAACATATAACGACAATCTTGTCATCACACGCTCTTGCAGCATGAAAAGAAAGGAGTCTCTCCTCATACTGATTTCAACTTTAATTATATTATGGCATGAATATTTTATGGTAATATTGATTAAATTTATTTAATTCCAATATACACACAAATAACTTTAAAATTACAATGCAATTAAAAGTGTGTAGATATTCATTTTTAAATACACACATTATTATAATATAATATTATACAAACGTACCAACGCATTGTTTAAAACTAACTCATGTTTTTATTAAAGTCTTCTTTAGAAATAGGATTATGTCATGTAATCAGTCAGACACCTTTAAAATATTTATGACATTACGACAAAAATTATTCAATGGTCACGCTAGCAAACTCGATTTGGTAAAAGAAAACACGCATAGCCTAGTAGCATCCTAAAGCTGACAATAATTTAGAAATGTCTTACACAATACTTTGAAGCTATGAATAAGTCTATGTGTAAGTGTGTTTACTTAAGTTATGTGTTCTATAGGCATAGATAATAGATGTAATTAGAGTGAATATCGAAGTCACATACACAATTTCCTATAAATTATCTACCTTGCACTCTTTGCAACATTTGGTTAAGAATGTTCAAACAAAAAATCAAGCCTTTCATCAATGTCCTTTGCTTATCAAAAAAAAGGAACATGTACAAATTAATAGCATCCTCAAAGATTTTAACAAATAAATTGCTTAAAAACAGGCAGTTTAATATAGTAGCCAAATCAATATGCTTATCGCGCACGTCAATTTCGACTTTATATCGGGTCTGAACAAATATGTCAAGGCGGAAAAACGCCTACAATTCAAACCCGTTAATATTGTTTTAGAAATTATATAATTAAAACTATTATCTCATCAGTTCCTAATTCATATTAATAGTAAATGAGCTATTTTCAGTTTAACTTCATAAATCATATTCAAATATTTAAACATTTTACACCACAAAAGCATTTTAACTGCTGTTCTATAAAGCGCAATCAGCAAACGTAAGTAAGTGTTAAGATCTTGTCAATGCAGCATAGAAAAAGAGAAATTGAAATTCAATTTTGCATTAATGTAAACAGTCGCATTTCATTTTTGTACTCAATTCTTTAAGAAAATAACGTAACTGTTAATCTCCCGGACTAAATCGTTTAACTACCGTATTTATTTCGCTTATCTCTTTCTTGAGGCTACAAGTGATTCTCATTCTAGAAAGTGCATTACTTAATCTTCAATTCCACTAATGCTTTGCTATCTAATAATTTCAAAAGCTATCAACAAAGCTTGCTGGAAAGAGGCCAGTACGGCCAGTACGCTGTTGTGTACCTTTGTACCATCCATCCTCTCGCTTTTTGTGCACGTAGATGATATCATTTACCTGCAACTCCAATTCGTATTCGCTGTTTGGCGGATACGGTGCTATGCACCTAAAACGTTCACGCACCGTTTGCGTGCTCGTTTTCGATTTTCCATTGCTACTACCATTTGCGTCCAGGCTGTGCGATTTACGATGGTGATGAATGTTCGGGCTGCTCGTTGAACTGCTGACGGTCGGTGCTTCACCGCTGCTCCTAAAAAACTTGGTAGTTTTAACACGTATACGTGACGAGCGTTTTAATTTACAATCAACATTAGTCACACTGCAATTGCGAATTTATTTCGGTGATTGTAAATTAAGACCACACAAAAGAAACGTGATTTCCTGTGGTTTCTTGAGTGCGCTGTTGAGTGGTTAAAAATATATGCGAGCAATTTTAAAACACACCTGGGAGCTGGGGCTTGCGTTAAAATGCTAGGTCTTTCTTTATGCTTAAGCCTTTGCGAGGTACTTTGAAACAGTCGGTGGTGTTCGGAAGGTACTTGCAGTAGTTGACTGGGACATGAACCCGACCTGTTGGCACGCACACACAAACAAAGGGACTTTACCAACATGCGACAAGCAATTGTGCTACGTATAACATTACAAAGAAATGTGAACAAATGTAGAGACCAAGCAGTTTATGACAAAAATGCAAGACACACATAAGAGCGTAATAACTGGATTCAGCACGGCAGATAAAAATAATAGTGCAACTTGCGCACTTTTACTTTTGCGCCGTTTCCAATAGCACATAAAAAGCGTGATAATACCTGACATGTACAGGATGGGACGTAGTCACGACAGTAGCATCTTCAAAAACAGGATTGTCCATTGAATACGAAGAGGCCGGAGGTGATTTCGAGCGCTTAATGCTTGTCAAGCGGCGCATCAAGCTCACTGTACTTTTCTCCTTTTTATCTTTATGCTAAAGCAACAAATAAAATGCAGCGTGATTAGAGACGTCATTATGAATGAGTATTGACCAATAACAACAACAAGACGCATTCGCAAACGATTTCTAAGAGAAACAACTATATACAAACGGTTAATTTCAAGCAACACACCTTTTCGGCAGACTTTGCTGGGGTTACGGTTAAATTAACACTGGACATAATGGCGCTGCTTGATCGGCCCAACGGCACGGCAGCATTATCCTGCTGTCCGTGCCAGCTGGACGAGATTGAGTTAGCTGTGGGGCTGGTGGAACGTGGCGGCAATTCAGGTGGCAGGTTGTTAGCTCGCGAGCCATTCTTTCGACTATAACTTACACCCGACTTGCTGTCCGCTTGCACTTGTACAGATTTGTTGCTGCTGTGATATGGTTCAACGTAATTGCCAGGAAATACTCCGCATTTTTGTGTGCGCGCTGATGTGCCCTTATACCACCCGTCCTGGCATCGTTCCGTGACCATGTAGATACCGTTTTTCCGCAATTCAAGCTCATCCGGCTTTTGCGGCTTGTACGGATAACGCGCAACATAAGCAGCGGGCAAATGCACTTCCTGGACATCGCTAGGCGCTCTTCTATGACGCTCTCTTTCGATATGGCTAGATTGTGCCTGTTGTGCTCGTTCCAACTCATCGCCAAGAAGTTCAGCCGAATGTCGGTGCCGATTTGAATGATGTGCTGTTGACGTAACAGATGTAAAGCTATGGCGCTTTTCCTTATTGTGGTGGCTAGAAGAGTGGGCTTCCGATCGCCCGGGAGACAATACATGTCTCGTCGGTGTGGAAACCAGTGATGTTTCTAATTTCCTAAAACACCCGTATTTCAATTAAAAATTCCACGCTAAGGAGATAAGCACTTACTGGACAACACGATTTGGAGTCGCTCTGGGCGGAGGTGATGCAGGACTAGATGGAGCAGTGCTGGACGTTGATGATGTGTTGCTCGATGATGTATTTGGCGTAGTTGTCGTTGAGCTCGCCCCAGAGCTTACCGTAGAACTAGAGTCGGAAGCTGGCAAAACAGTGCCTGGAGGTTTCTGAACTCCATGTTTTGGTGTTGCAACTTGTTGCGCTTGTTGTTGTTGAGACAGAATATTCGCATGCGTAACGTTTCGTGTATGATCGATTGGGATCAGCGGCGCGCTATCTTCTGTCGTTGGTGTTGGCGGCGCAACTCTAGACGGACCTGGCTGAACACTAAAAAACGAAGTAGTGTAGAATGTTGAGGATAATTAAATACAAAGCGAGGCCTCTTCACCGAAGTGTGAGTCATAACCAATGTTTATATATCTGAGTCATCTGCATGCAGCATTTTATCGTGAATTAACAAATTCTCTTAACACACGTAAGCGAAGATATAAGTAGAACCTACTTGGTTGATAGCTTCATTAACGATCGGGCGAGGCTGTTTAATTCGACGAAAGCCAATGGGAAAATGCCGATACGTCCATCCAATTTGCCTTCGGCCCAGTTTTCGTCCACGCGTCTAATCACGGTGATAATATCGCCTTTGTTAAATGTCAAGCAACCTTCCTCTTCATCATTGGTCATGCGAAAATCGTATAGGGCTTTACATTGTGCAACGTTACTAGGCACGGGAGTAATTATCTAAAAAGCATATTAATGTAATTGTTGTTTTTGTCCATGATTGTTCGCGTGGTTTGAAACGCAATTTTTTATCAATATTATAAGCTTATCACACCAAAGTTAATCATATCAATAGATTATAAAATATATTCAGCCAACAATGAAACCTCAAGCTGTTCTTTTAAACTCATTTAAATGATTGATAAAAAATAAATTTATGACATAAATACCTGAACATAGCTCAACGGGAAAACACCTTTCCTACCGCCGCATTCACCCTCGTACCAATGAGAATCAATTCGCTTACGCAAAATTATAATTTCACCACGTTTAAAGGATAAATCTCTACGGAGAAATAAAAAAGCAATTAGTTCAACTCATCCATGTACAGACCAAATATGAATAATAATACCCTTGTTCTTTTGGAGTAAAATCATACAAAGCCTTTGCATAAGGCTGATGTGGTGAAATCTGATGAGGTGAAGTTTGCTTATTGCTTTTGTGCCTATGATCAGGAGTGCCAGGACCATGATGCACAGGTGTTGATTGCTGAATGATTGGTGCTGCTTGTGAGTTTTCTCTTGGCCTGTCCAATTTCTTTGGGGCCGCATTGCGCATACCTTCAAGGATCCGCATGAGAAGGACATTTGGCGGCAATTCGTCCACCTTGCATGGCACAAGAATCCGACATTCCGGGCAGCGGAGTTCCTTATGACTATCCACAATTTCATGCAGGCACTTCTTGCAGAAGGTGTGCTGACAAGGAAGCACCTTGCTGGAAGTGTCCAGGCGTTCCAAGCACACTGAACATTCCAGCAAATCGTTTAACGTACCCTCATCCATTTGAGCTTGTGGGTGATGAAAATATGCAAGAGTATCAAACGCAACTCTTTCTTAATCGCTGCATACTGAATGACCGAATACTTGCATACATTGTTTCACAACACAAAATGCATTTCGCATTGCTACACTTGCTCCGAACGCTAATCACTATTGTTCAACATTTCTTGATGAAGGCTTCCGGTGTATTTTCATTGAACACACGCAATCGTTGTTTAACTTTTACTCTCGCTTGGAATGCACAACCTCGCACTGGCTGGGTGCGGTGGACGAATTCGTGAGTGTGAGACTGAACTGACATCCGCATATATGAAGCGCTCATACAATGGATATCATAATTCAGTGTCAGTGGAGGGCACACACGTTTAATCTTACGCTTACTAAGCGTTTACGATTCACCAGGTCCAGGTCCCCACTTTTATGAACGAAAATATTAACGCGTCGACGGGAACAAGTGCAGCGAACATGGAGCTGTAAACACACATGCACTTTCACTGTGTTTCACTGGCTCATGAGATAAAACCGAAAATACTCCCATTGGACAAAGATACGAAGGTGGCAGCACTCAAGAACGACCAAATATGTACATGCTTTCAACTATATTGTCTTTTATTTGTCAATAATGTCTTAAATTAGGTGTTTAAAACATTAAAACCATAAGCTAAGCCATCTCTTCACAGCATATAACAAAATAATTTTAAACCATTATTGTTGTGATTGCTGCGCTACCTGGTGGCTACAGAGATAAAAACACCGAGAATCGTTGATCATATTACATCAGAATACCAACGTGGATTAGGCTGGTTTCCTGTTTTGAAAGTACATAATTGTTTCGTTAATGAATTACTTAATTATGGTATTAGTCGAACACATATCATATTAATAAAGCTACATATAGCTCATCATAGAACAAATAACATTAGAAATACTAATTAAAGTTGTTGGCGCCAATATTATGCAGTGCATGTGCTGCCGCTTGTGGTAACTTCCAACGTAAACAACGCCAAGCGCTTGGTACTTCGGCGCTCCCGCTTGCGTTAATTGTTTGGGTTAAGGTTTTTTGGTGTACAAATTTTTATTTCTAATCGTGATTTTATTTAAACAATTGTTTTCAACACAATGGACGGATTCGAATTAGGCGATTTGGTTTGGTAAGTCATCGATAAAAACACACTAGTAAAAATACTGATGCTACCAATATTTCAGGGCAAAAATGAAGGGATTCAGTGCCTGGCCTGGACGAGTAAGTTTGGAAATGTGAGCCCTCTTTACAGATTATTAAATATGTTTCTTTGGTTTTAGGTAACATCTCCTAAAACATTCTTAAAGAAGCCTAATGTGAAAACAGATCAATTATGCATATTCTTTTTTGGAACACATAATTAGTAAGTAACCATTTTATATTTGGCTATCATAACCCTATTCTTTGTGTTACAGTGCATTTATTGAGAAGCATAACATCAAGCCATATCATGAATTCAAAAATAAATTTGAAAAGATGTGCAAATCAGCATCATTCAAAGAAGCCATTGATGACATTGAGACATTTATAAAAAAACATACAGAAGATGCAAATTATAATCCGGAAGAACACATAAAACCTTCATCCTTATCCAATGATGAAGATTCTGCTGATTTAGAGGATGAAGATGATGATGAGGAAGAGGAGGAGGAAGAAGAAGATGATGATGAGCCAAAAGCAAAGAAGCGGCGTCGGACTACTGGATTATTTAAGGTGAAACCAAAATCTTCACAATCTTCTCCAGCTGTTGTTGAGAAAAATGGGCCAGCAATCAAAGATTCACCTGTAATTGAATCACATGTAATCACTTACATACGCTAGTAGTACTAATATATAAATTTACAGATCATGAAGTTGGAGAGCAAGATAAAAACTGATGATGTCAAGCTAAAGCGTGAGCCATCCAAGTTTGTCATTGGATTTCTTGGCTTAGGACGCATGGGACGTAACATTGTAATAAATTTAGTAAAATCGGGTCATAAAGTTAATGTTTGGAATAGATCAATTGAAAAGGCAGATTCCCTCAAGGTTGAACTTGATGAATCTAATCCAGGGCTGGTGCAAGTATTTCAAACTCCTTCCGATATTGCACGTAATTCGGACATAATCTATTCATGTTTGACAGACTACAACAGCGTGAAAAACGTGAGTGAAGTTTAGCAAAGTACCATCAAAATATTGTAATATTTTTATGCTTTCCAGATCTGGTGTGGTGAGTTTGGATTAAAGGAAGTTGACTCATACGAGGGCAAGGGGTACGTGGAACTTACGCATGTAGGTACCGAAAATTCGATTGAAACAAGCAAGATTATAACCAGCAAGGGTGGTAGATATCTTGAGGCTCAATTGCAAGGAGGTGTTACAGAAGCAGAGGAGGGAAAACTTGTTATTTTGGTAGCTGGCAATGAAAAATTGTACGACGATTGCAACACTTGTTTCGAAGCAATTGGCAAGACTATATTCTACTTGGGTAAAGTAGGGTCTGCCTCAAAAATGAACTTAATACTTCAAGTTATGCGTGGAGTCTCGATGGTTGGCCTACAAGAAAGCTTTGCGTTAGCGAGCAAGTGTGGCCTGACGCTTAAAGACGTTTTGGAGATCTTCAGCATAACAACAATGAATTCGCCATTTTTGCATTTAACTGCCAATAGTTTGGTATCTGAGGACGTGGAGCTTGAACATACCATGAAGCACATCAGAACGGATATTAAAATGGCACTGGAATTTTCAGATGTACTAAAGCAGCCTTTAGTGATGGCTGCAGCAGCAAACGAATCGATTTTAAAGCAATTGAATTCATAAACGTTAATACCTGATGTAAGAAATCGTCGTTTCTTTTTAAATATTAATTCTTAATAGTTTATGAAAACCTTTCTACATTGTACTGACCATTATAAATAATTCATTTTATTGAAGTTATTATTTTAACATACAAAAAATTTATTACATAAATTTTCATACATTGACATCAAGAGCTATAGTTATAAAATTGTGAATATTTGTTTGCCGTGGTGTAAAAAAATTAGCACATTAAAGTTAAACTTTAAATTCTGTTATTTCTTGTGCCCGTCCTGTTATCATTATGATATGTTCTAGGGAAGTCTCGAAGCAGTCATGCCCACTGCTCTCGTACAGTAAGGTTATGTACAAAACTGTCAATGGCGCGAAATGTCTTTCGAGAGTTCGCATTACTTGTTGTAAACAATAGTTTCATGATAACAATTAGTGAATTAGTGTTTAATATGCGATAATAATTGGCATGTTTAGTTAGCGATAATAATTAACGCTCATTGTGAACATTTTCCATTTGAATTTTCATTTAATTATTTTCCCTAGCAATTGTTGTGTTTCTCGTAGTAAACAAGTTAGTAAGTAAAAATAATACTTTTCTTAAATTAATATTAAAGAAATAATATTTTTAGAAAATACGTGAATTATCGGCGATGGTCGCTGAAGACCACAGGAACCATTGCGCGCGCATCGTCTGTTTATGGCCCCCACCAGCTAGTCCAAAGCATCGGCGGCATAAACACAGTATAGTACGTCATTCGTGAGGAAAGTGCTTGTAAGTGAGGTGCTACGATGCCGGAGGAATTAAAATTAGGTGATTTAGTGTGGTATGTATCAAATTTAAAAGTGCGAGTACATTATGCATCGGAGAATCAAAGTTAAGTGTATAATCTGTGTTTTAGGGCGAAAATGAAGGGATTTTGCCCATGGCCTGGCCGGGTGAGTATTAGCCGCCACATTCACGCGCGAACCGACCGTTGTATTGCTGCATGTATACAAGCCAATCGGTTGGCGTGCGCACGCAAACACACGGAGAGCTTGCGCTCGCTTTGCCGTTCGAAAATACAAAACTTTGAATCGAGAGCGCAAATATTAACATAATCGCATACTATGGACGTAATTTTGTTACCTACATGGTGTTGTCATAGCTATCACTAATTCAACAAAAACAACTGCTTTCGCGCTTGCTTGACAGCAACTAACAAGATCTTTCGAAGTATTCGAATTTTAAATGATGCATACCTTACAGATTGTGAAGCCGGGTGCCAACTTGAAGAAGCCACCGAAGAAAGCTGGCTTTCAAAGCATTTACTTCTTCGGAACACATAACTTGTAAGTGCCATGCCCGCGCTTTTCGAACAAAAATATTTTGTTGTTATGTTCCATTAATCAAATCCATTTTTCAGCGCATGGATCGACGACGCGAATATCAAGCCGTACTTGCCGTTCAAGGAAAAACTTATCAATTCCAACAAGTCCGCATCGTTTACGGATGCTGTGAATGATATTGAAAATTTCATTAAACAAACAGAAGTACGTAGTAATAATATAACTGATAATAACTTCAAATCGATTGCTAACTTTTTCTCGTGTAGGACAATCCAAACTACGATCCGCTCGAACATCTGAATCAAAATGCCGAATTTGATAAACTTAAAGAAGATGAGAAAGATAAATCCATCAAGAAACCGCGAAAAGTAAGTTTATCCTTTGACTAACGCATTCAATAGACGAATACTAATATATCTTCATAGGAGAGTTTGAAGCGTCTCTCTTCAACGCCGGTGACGCCAACTACGCCGAAGCGCAAGAAGCCGACGTCACCGAAACCGGAAGGCAATGGCACCACGACACCCTCATATAACGCGTCGAATCATGTGAAGAATTATGAAGCAATTTTAAATAGACCCATACTTGACGTACCTGTAAGTGAATGATACACGCTGATTCAACCAATTGCCTTTATGGTAACTAACGCTAAATGTGTTGCACTTGTAGGAAGCACCTACTGTGGATTTGACCAAAGTATCGGACAACTTCAAATCTAAGAATATCAACGCATCCTCGTCAACGTTCGGTTTCCTCGGTCTTGGAATCATGGGCTCGGGGATGGTGAAAAATTTGATAATCTCAGGTCACAAGGTCAACATCTGGAGTAGATCAATGGAGAAGGTGAGTCTTTTTTCACCATTTATTTTTATCATTACCTGCTTAAGCATATACTGCGTGCTCGTCGCTGTAATAAAAGACATAATCCAATCGTTCGTTACGGTTAATATTTCGGTGAGCTATGCTGAAAGTGCGTTGGCGTTTAAAATTCTGATGAAATAGATCAAAGTTGAAGGGTTTTCGTGCGCTATCTCCCTGCAAATATTAATTAACAACTACCGATTTGCGTTCAGGATGTATTTCTTTATTAATTTTCTGTAATGAGTAACAAACACATACCTAATATAATTTGTATTTTTATACATCTAAAAATCACAATATACATACAGCATTATTAACAAGAAATATCCTTGATAAGAAAAATAGTATATTTGATTGGTACCCGCTTAAAATAGATTTTTTAAGTTAGATTTATTCATTTGAATTCCGTCTTCGGTTTTTACTTCATTATTATTTTTATTACATAGTGTTTGCCCACTTGCTGCCTAATTATTATTATGTAGTACTTCAGTAGTTTAACTAGATCCCGTTTACTTTACTTTCAACGGCCATTGTCAAGCGTATGCAATGTCCGTATATGCGCATTCAAGTGCCATTTCTTCGTAAATATTAGAGTACAAATCGCTCTGATTTATCTAAGTTTTATTATTATTGTTTAATTCCCTAAATGTTCATTAATTCATAGTTAGTTATTCTCAGTTGTAGCTTATATGCCATATAATATACATGTATAACAACTGGAAAAAACGGCGGAAGAAGTGAATTATTAAGAGGTAATCTTAATCCATAACGTTTGTTAGTTAGTAACCATTCCTAAATTGCTGCCATACAACAAATATTACACTTCACGCAACCAATCTCATTTGGCTATTATACCGAGCACTAAGTTAGAATATGTATAGGTTGTTTCCGATTTTTGCTAAAATTATATATTTTCAACTAAGACGGTTCCGAAACGGCGCTCTAAAACATTTTAGTACCACCCGAATCGATCTAACATAATTTGGTTGAATTTAGTGACTGAATAGGTTATCCATCTAATCGTTTAAATGAGATATCTAAGCACGCTAATAATTTAAATATTTTCTAAAGGAAATTGTCTTAAATATCATTTAAATAATCACGCAAACAAATCGTTATTCCCATATATATTGGGTTTCTAACTGGTTAATTATATATTATTTGCATAATTTTATTTCAATTGAAAATACGCAATAGTTGAATTCCGTTACGAGGAAGTGTTTTGCTTCAAATATTGCATATCTGGCATAGTAGTAAATGACACCTTCTTCTTCTTCAAACACCGGTCTCCCTCCCCTCAGAGTGTAAATTTGCTCTCATGCATCGTATCGTGACGGTTAAGAACTTTTTCTTCCATGCAAGTTCTTGCGCTTTTGTATATTAGAATAATTGGAAATATCAGTCTTGTGCAGCTCTTCGTTTCAAGTGCTGACTAGTATGCATTCGCAATTAGAATTTTGGGAGATAACAACAGACACAGCACGGTTTCAAATATTTATGTAGTCGATTTGTTTGATTATTCATCGTGAATCAGATTCTCATATAGGTATATTGTATGACGTTATTTATTTAAAAGCCACGAAACGGTGTTTTGTATTGTTTTATATTAGTAATTGATATCAATTGGTTGCAGTTTGTTTACTATATTGGTTTGTGTATTTAATGCGGCCAACACAAATATTTTCTTTCTTATATTTCAACGCCATGTTCTCATCATCTTCATGCATAGATTTATCATTATTAATTCTTTGAATTCGTTTTGTTTTTAATGTGGTTGGCACTGACGGACTTAACAGAGTTGTTGTGTTACTCACTTTATCACAGACACGAAATGAAAATCGCGCGAGTCACACCACAAGAACTTAGTACTTTGCATTAAGTAATCCAACAACTGTACGTCGATTGGTTGGGGCTTCGCTTATCCCTTGTTGCCAGTAGATGCGGCAAGTTCTGTAAATGTTACAAAACCGTTTCATTGCTCTGCTCTTTGATCGCTGCTCCTTCGTAGTCTTTTCGGAGAGACGCTAGTTGCTCGCTTGAAGGTCGCTGACTGTTGATATGTCGTGGTGTACTGCTTTCGGACGTATACTGACTTCCCGCCTTGCTTTCATTCTTTCCGGAAAGATCAGGCAGGCTTGCGCTCGGTAGAATTAGGCCGTTTTCCACAATGTTTTCTTGCGACTCGTCTTTACGTAGATCGCCCGTACTCTTCGTAACTGGCATCGTTTGCTTCACTTCCGGTAATGCGACCATTGGTTGCATTAGACTGTAGTCGGGTGGTAGAAGATTCGGTATGTAATTGATGTGCACGCCAGCAAGATCCATATTATGCTTGGAGCCACTCACTGAGCGTTCGGTTGGCGTGTAGTAGAGCGATAATTTACTTTCGAGTAGACTTGGTTTTGGGTCTTCGATAACTGTCAACCGTTCAATCTTGGTCTTGATGTACATATCAATGCTGTCAATATCATTGGGATCGAAGACGATTGAGTCCGCTTTACCGCACGTGCCTGTGCGGCAGTTTTCGAAGTAGAGACTTGGTAGGTTTTCCAGTACGCGATTCAACGTTTGCTGTTGGTATTTGTAGGTTTCTCGCAATTGCAGCACTTTATGAGCACTAAATTTGCGGATCTTGTTGCGTTGGAAAATGTAGTTCTCGCGCACCCAATTCAGCTGGCTCGTTGAGTAATCACGCACTTTACGTACCTATACAATGCAACAATTGATTAGTGGACTCGATGTTCGTGCCTTCAAAAGGATGGGGGAGCGTTGTAATTACCTGATCGTGGTATTGTCCTCGCAACGTTGTGAGGTGTTGCTGGCCAATTTCCTTGAAGTCCTTCAAGTGCTTGGCCTGCGCTTGATAGCTGTTTTGTATCCACTCCACTTGTTGGGTGCAGTTATCCTTGATTCGATGCACCTAGAAAATAGAAAAGAAAGTGTCATTAAGTGTGAAACCTTTTGATACATATATCGATTGACATTGGTCTAGTTTTCTCTTTTTTAATTTACCTGTAATGTATAATTTTCACGCAGCTTCTCTAACTGTTGTGATTTGTAGTGCTCGATGTTATCCAAGAGCTCGTAGATTTGACGGGCACGAGGCGGCACACGATCGCGTTTACAAAAACTGCAGCAGTTGTTTAATATGCCCAATCTGTAAATTGAAAAGAAAAACATTGCATGAATTATCACTTGAGATAAATAGCCGGATTTACGCGTATCTAAGTCAGAGGTCAATACTTACTTGTTGAGTATGTAGCGTAGGAATTGTACGAGCAAAGTTAAGGCCAAAAATGCAGCCGCGGTTTGAAAACCCACAATGATACTCAATATCTTGATATGGTTCCAATCGGCAGGATCTATATGGAGCAATACGTCCGAAGTGTAGTTTGCAACTGGGTTGCTGGCATAGCACGTGTAGCGTCCACAATCGGCGCGAGTCACATTTTGAATGTATAGGGTACCGTTATCCAATATCTGAATTCGTGGGGGTATATTACGCATTGGTGTCATGTACTGATTATGCGCGTGTGGATGCTTGTAGAAGATATCGTTAATAGACGGATCCGGATTCCAATGGTATACTTCGCGCATTGGTGATACCCAAGTGATTGAGGGTGGTGGGTTGCCTCCGAAGCGGCATTCGAGCAATGCGTGGGTCTTCAGTCTATACATATTGGTCGGAGTCTTGTGAATCAGGTGTGGGCCGGTGCAACTCAAATGATTGAGCGTCGGCAGCATGTCATTCTGATAGCCGCCCGGACACTTGAGCTCGGAGAGTGTAAGATTCCGCGCGTTTTTCACCCATGGCGCGAACCAATGCATACGGCAGTCGCACGCCCACGGATTATCACCGATTTGCAGGCTCTGCAAGTGGGTCAAGTTGCCGAGAGACAATGGCAGGAATGTCAGCGCGTTGCCGGTGATGTCCAGGCGGCGAATCGCCGGCGTATCCGCGAGTACGTACGGTTCGATTTCGATCAGTTGCTTATTGTGGCGAATGTTCAGCTCCTGCAGCTTGGGCAGACCAAGCAGTTCGGTGTTGCGCAACATCTCGATCTGCGTGTTATCGAGGGTGAGCGTGCGTAAGTTTTGGCTGAAGTGAAAGACACCGTAGGTCAAATGCTTCAACTTATTGCCGCTCAGATTCAGCTGGACGAGATTGTGTAGGCCGCGAAACGTGCCGCTGGCAATGTTATGAATCGGATTGTCGGCCAAGTTTAAGTACTCCAGGCGGTTAAGTGCGTCGAAGAGGCCTTTCGCCACCGATGTAATGGAATTGTTGGACAGATCGAGCTCTTTCATTGCAGTCAAGTCGGCGAGCGCGTTCGACGTCAGCTTTGTTATGTTATTGTCGTTTAGTAGTAGTATTTCGATGTTCTTGTTAAACTTGAAGAAGTGATCCAGAATCGTAACGAGATGATTGTATGAGAGGTCCAGAATGCGCACATTAGTGAGCTTCGTGAAGACGTGGAATGGCAGGGCCGGAAGGTGATTGTGCGAGAGGCAGAGTGTCTCCAGCGATGCCGAGTGATTATGATTGAACACGTCGCGCGGAAGATCATTGATGCGATTGTGGGACAAGTTCATGGTGCGTAGGCTGACAAATGGCGCGAATTGCGACGTGTGCAATGTCTCAATCTGATTATAACTCATATCCAAATGCAGGAGCGCCCCGGGATGACGAATTAACGCGCGAATATCGGTAATGCCGCTCTCCGTCCATCGCAACTCGTCGAGTGTGCTGGCGTCCAGCTGTTTCGCGGTCGTGTTGCGCAAAATGAATTTCGTCGCATTTTTCGCTTGGAGTACGTCCTGAAAGACCACGTCCCAGCATTGCATGGTTTCATGCCTGATCCACGTGCATCCGTGTTTGCCGCTCGTTGTCTGATCGCCATCGTCAACGCGCGGTGATGCGTTTTCGTCAATAATTGCTGCGTCGCAAGCTAAAGCTAGCAGCCAGCAAGCGAACGCGATTCCGCCTAATCTCAAAGGCCGGATGTTGTTATCCATAGTTTTTCATGCATTGTCCTTTGACGCACGGTCGTAGGAAAATTTCTCTAATTACCACCTTTAAAAATAGAATCACATTGCATATTAATAAAACGCCACAGATCGTAGGTCAGAGCAGCAACCGGGAACAGGTGCGGATCTTGTTTGCTGTTGTTTGTTACGGACGTAAGCAGTAAAAGGTTCTCTCAACCGTGTGCGCGCATCTGCCCAGGGGCACTGTAATGTACCAGTGTCAACGTGCCAATAGCAACACATGCATATTTATATTTCTAATAATCGCATATAATGGCAATTACGTGTAAGCGTGCTCGGGCGCCGCGCGCGTATTAAAATATTTGCAAGCCGCTCTTGGTGCCGTTCGCATGTAGTAATAAATGCCAGGCGTAGGCACTTAATGAAAATAACATTTGATTATTGCATCAATGCATGATTAAATTGTACACCAGTCGAGTTATTCAGTTAACGCTTTCTTCATTTATTTCATCAACAAAATAATAGCTTATGGTCATAATCATATTACAGTCAGTGATCACTGTGATGACGATGAAACTATTTCACTCATCCAGTAGGTATGAATATTGTTTTTCTAACAATCGCATGGAATAATGATAACCAATAATAATGTAACAATATCTAACAAACAACAATGCGTATGTTTGCGAAACACTAGAAGACTACGAGTCATAAACCTAATTATGAAAGGCTACTTGCTTTTTACTGGTGCGCTTACCAAAGATTGGCATATTTGCTACAAATACAACACACATTGAAGGTTTCGGCCACAAACGAACGTTAAGTCACGTTGCTTACGGATGCCTCGGTACTTAAGCGATGCGGATGCGTCGTATTGTCTGTTTGTTATTCCTCTAGTAAAATGCTCGCACACGACTGACGGAATGTGGTATAATTCTCTCTAAATTCTATCCGATTTCGCTGTGTGAAATACGTGATCGTGAGCGCCGCGAACGAGCACTCAGCTGTAGAGTTCAGGCACAACTGAGCGAGTCCATTTCACTATCGGGAGGGGAAGTCGTGCGTTGGCAACGTCGTCGTTGTGCCGCCAACCTGCGTTGCTTTGCTAGGGTACGAAGTACGTAACGCTACTCGTGCTGGCGCTCGCCTTGTTTATCGCATCTACTTCGAAATTCGGTCTCGTTGCTCATATCTCTTCGTTCCAACTCGGAAAGGCTGCACATACTTTCTCCGTTTCACAGCTGGCAGACTGCAAGGCAATGCAAATGGCGTCCTTCTTCGGCGTGCCGGAAAACTACGGTAGCCATCTTTCCTCGTAACGTCTTAGGCACCGTCCGAATCGCCATAACACTTGGCGTCAAGCATTAATTTTTCAACGCGCATTATTATTAAAATATGTATATGTCGCACACACAGTGCGCTTGCCGCTGTCTGATAAGAACTACGTATTACATATATGTACGGTTATAATGTGAATGGTTTATCGAACGCTCCGTATTGAACCTGATGAACTTTTTATCGTAGCTTGTATTCAATTATGCATCAAAAACGTTAAATGAGAGTCTTTTAAATTTTCACTTTTTCGCACTTTGCGCGCACGTGCCCAGTAATCTAGAGAAGTATGGTCGCATGCATGGGTAATTGATAACGGGCCGAAGAAGCGCATCAGATAATTCATTGATTTATATCAGTTAGCTCAAATGCAGTATCGCACACAACGATCGTTCGTGTGGAAAGAATCGGGATAGCAAAATGTATTCGGGAGATCGGGCAGCGCGTGTGCCCATTTGCGATCAATAAGCCGAAACGGAACGCATGCTCATTTCACAGAAGTGTTGTGGCGTCACGCTCGCAACCAGAGTTTGCCCTTCAAAATGTAGGGTAGAAGGTGCCTTCGCAGATGAGAGCTCTCGCAAATACCCATGATTTATATCTCCACTCTCTCTTACCCTCACAGTACCTGTAATTACTACCTGTAAAGTAAGCCAAGGGACTGAGCGCGCTAGCCGAAGGGCTGAAACTTTTTGTTCCCACAATCAAAACTTTCGGACACGTTTCAAAGCTCTCATTGAACGTGTATAGCTTTAAAGTAGCAAGATGTGCGTTACTAAGTCGCATTGATTTATTTTTAAATTTAAGTCGTCAAATGATGAATCTCTATGATCTACTTCTAAATGGAATTAGGCATTTTTATATTCTATAGCAACAACTGCTGCCAAATTTAGCCAAACAAATACTTGAGGCTAATTCACCAAAAAACCGCCTTGTTTATCATTTTATTGTTAGCTTGTAAAGTGCTGATAACATTCGTTTTAAACGCCTATAATTTGTTTGTTTTCTATTCACCGGCTTGCGGTTCATTCCATAACGCACATTGGCGCTAAAATATGCGCTGCACATTAGAAGTTTAGTGCGCAAATCGTTAAAAACTCGTGACGCAACTTTATAAATTTGATGTCTTATGATTATGCCTACGCGGTGGCCAGGAGCTGAGCTACTGTTGTGGCATGCAACTATTTTTAACAGATCGCTTTCAATTCACGCCTTGTTAAAATGGAATTATGATAATTGAAACGGCCTCTACGAAAGGCGCATGAAATGCGGTATTTTCTCCCCAAACATTGTTTTACACCTTCACACTGTTTATCTAAGCGTTAATAATTGAACGTGTTTTTGTCTTTTTCTCTAGGCGGAAGATATTAAGGAGCAAGCCGACAATACACATCCAGGACAGGTGCAAATCTATGGTACTCCTTGCGACATTGTCGCCAATTCGGATATAATTTTCTGCTGCGTTAGCGACGCGGCCGCCGTCAAGGACGTAAGTATCATACTCCCGTCTAATTGCAAATTTTATATGAGAAATAAATGCACATTGTTATCATTGTCCATATTTGTTATGATTAATGGCTTAATTGCAAACAATAATGGCAATAATGATAAATGAAAACATGGCGTTCATGTATGCTTTGTTAAAGTTCAACAAGCGATATAAACTTTCCGCATAGTTTTATCGTTGCATTCATGCGTTTATATCATAAATTCCTTAACGTTGTTGAGCCTCTTTTACGCGTGTTTATGTCTTCGCTGAACACTCGGTGGATGCGAGTCAAAGCCGGTTGATAATTGCAATGAGTCAAGGACAGTTTACGCACCAACCATATTTGGCCAACTTTCTCATTAAAAATGCATAAATATTTATTAAATATCTACTTAGTCCAAATAATTTGTTGTAGATTGTCCATGGCAACTGCGGTGTCCTGTACGAATTGGAAACTCTCGCCGGAAAGGGCTACGTTGAGATGTCGAATATTGATAGCGACACGTCGTTGGACATTAGCGACTTGATTACCAGCAAGGGTGGCAAGTACTTGGAGGCACAATTGCAGGGCAGCAAACAAGAGGCAGATGATGGAGATCTTATCGTTTTGTGCGCCGGCGATATGGGTCTTTATGACAATTGCAGCACGTGCTTTGCCGCAATTGGCAAGGCGGTCTTCTACTTGGGCCAAGTGGGCTTTGCCACCAAGATGAACATCGTTCTGCAATCGATGAAGGGTGTTGCATTGCTTGGGGTTGCCGAAGGGCTGGCGCTGGCTGACCGCTCAGGTATAGCCGCTATGGATGTGCTGGAGGTGCTCAGTCTCACAAACTTTTGTTCGCCGTATCTGAATGCAAAGGCGGAGATGATTAAGGCTGCCGAGTTCCAGAACGTTGAGCAGCCGTTGCAGCACATGCAGAAAGACATGAAGCTCACGTTGCAGCTCGCCGACTCATTGCAGCAGCCGATGCTGATGGCATCCGCTGCGAACGAGATTTACAAGCATGCTCGACGACTTGGTTACGATACCTACGATACGGCCTCTGTCTACATGCGATCGCGTTATTGAGAGTCGTATTAGGCGCGTCTGCACTTGGCAAATGCAGCAGCCTGTCGTAATTATATATTAAGCAAAATATGATGGGTTGATTTGGAAACAACAGATTGATTATACAACTTATTTTTAATTATTCAACGACATAGCAATCTTGGATATCATTAATACTTAGATCATTTTTTAATGTAATTATGTTGGATTGGATTGCATATTTTAACCAGTCCTATTCAATGAAGTTATTACAGACGAATTATCCAATTATTATTAAGCTCTTTTATTATTATAATTCGCTGTTGAACTGTTTTAGTTAGGTTCAAACAAAAAATAATTGGCAAATTACGGAAAAGCGTGCAAAGACACTGATTTATAATTGAATACATTATATGGGTGGTGATTGGAGTATATTAATTACTTGATCCATCTGTTTTTGATGAAAACTTTTTATTGACTATATTGTATTTTCAAATGATTTTTTCTCATGTGAACTATCAAATCATCGTAGGCGATAACAATTTTAATATTTATCTCTTGTAACAAATACAAATATGTATTATTGATATACAAACTCTTCATTCGTTGTCATGTTGACGTAGCGTAAAATTTAAACAAATAAAGATATCATTTATATGGAATTATGATGCTGCAATGTGGCTGGTGATAACTGTAGAGAATTTAACAAGTTTTCATTCCTTAAGAAAAACTTGAACCTTGTACGTTTATTCCAGTAATTTTATAAGCAAGTAGCATGCGTCTTAATTAGATCATTTACAAGTAGCGACTTTAGAGAATTTAAAGGCATGTAATCGTTGGTATGAGTTGAAGTTGGTGCGGTTAAGGCATTTGTAATGCTAATTCTTAAAATATCATTCTGAATTACATGAAATGACCGATTATTAGGTAGAACGAATGCCACAAACTAGGTGCACTCCTAATTATACGTACGGTTGGATATATTTGGTCGGGTATGTCTAACTAATTGTTTGCATTTGATGTATATGGAAATTTCCACCAGCCTCTTTAATAAATAATTAAAATTAATGGCATTACTGGATGGCAAGTACTTTCAAATCGGTATCATTCACTATTCTCTATTAGCGCTCTGCTCGTTTTTAATTAACGCAAATTGAATCCCTGATTAATTAAAATTAATCATTATTTTAAGTTCAATGCAATTTCGCTCAAACAACAATATCGAACTTGTACAGTATTATGTTTCAAATTGTAAATCTAATCGTCAAATACCTAAAGGGAATTCAGTCAGGGAATTTAATTAAGTAAAAGCGGTATAAGGGTTTCCGTTCAATAAGAACATCAATAACATAATTAATAAGTATCTTTTATGTCATCGAATAGAGAGACTAAGTTGCTTTTCTGCGACTGACTCACATTTGAATAACAATAATTTTATCCATGAGCACGCAATTGAACAGAATAATGGATTTAAAGGTTCTAAACACGCGCTGTTCCTACGCAAGTAAATCTATAAATATTACAAAACAATGATGTAGTTCATATAATGAGAAGTTGCGTTCGCATTCGTTACCAGTAAAATCTTTTTTGATGATTTAGTACCGTGAAACATGGACTAATTTGTTCCATAGAAAGGATTTTCTATTGGCAAATCGTTGTTGTGAAAGATATTTTTGTTATTTCTTTATTTCCAAGAACATAACTCGGTGTCATTAACACTGATCGCAAAGTAGAAAAGTTGGTGGGATACTAGAACTAGTTTCATTATCACCCGATAGCGTTGGCATATTTCTTGAGTACATCACAAAACAAGTTTGTGTGACAAAAAACGATCCTCATTAACATAATGATAAACAATTTGTATACTAAACAAAAACAAAGACTGCACATGCGATATTTAGTTCTTTAGCTTGATGTATTTATCTCGGTAGTGATCCGGCCGCATGTTGAATGCGTTGTTTTTGCTTCAATGTTGGCGGCGGCGCCAACCGATACTCTCTATGCATGCATGCTAGATCCGAAAAGAGACGGCTGGCTGCCTCAATGCCGCGCAATAACCCAAGAAGACACTGAAAACGTGCCGTATATCTGCAGGGACTACCAATCCGGCGGGCTGCGTGCTACGTTGGTGGTGGCGGCCAACTGAAGCAATTTGGCGGCGCGCGCGGTGCTGGCGGTGGCGGCGGCGGCAGCCGCACTCACCAAACCATCGCACGTCTCCACACACTCCGCTCGACTCTCGTGCGATCCGCCGCGATCATCGTCATCATCATCATGCGTTCCGCGATCCGACGACGACAACGCATCGTGCGCTCTTGCATTTGGCAAACGCATTATCAATTCGCGACGTGCTCGCGCCGTTCGCCGCCTCGCAAATTTCGCATGCCAATCTTCTTCTAGTGTTGTTGTGCGTGTGCTCTATTGATTGCAAAGTGATAATCTACAACTAATTAAAATAAGTTTACACGCACACTTAGTGGCGCCTACCGATCTCAACTATTACATCGCATTTAGCATTGTTGCGCATCAATGGGATCCAAGTAGGCAGAGAAACAAGTGCTTCAAACAAATTAACGGTCGATTGTCGCCTTCTTTGCTGTGGCTTTTGTTTGTGTGTTAAGCGTGCGCACTATTAACACATGTGCAGAGCCAGTCAACAAACGAGCGGCGAAGATCACTTTAATTGGAGCAAATCAAAAGCGCAACGTCGGCCACAATCTTGAAGGGTTTTCAAACCAAACTGAATTACAATCATGAAACAATCAAAAAGTCGTCGTTAGTGCAACTGGCGTCCAAATCAAATAACTCCTTGGTGAATCAACAAGAGGGGGATATACATAGGAGCATAACTACTGCAAACGGAAATTCCTATCTTACTAATACCGGACCAATAATATTGTTAAGTGTAGTGTAAGTGCTAGTTAAATCCATAGTGCCAGATCGCCATCCTCGCGGCTCCACAGTATACTTGGATTTTATTATTCGTCACTGAGACAAAAATAATCAAGTGAGCGCACAAACACACGTTCGTTTGCTTCATAACAAAAACGCAACAACGACTCGGTACCCGCACGTCAGAGTGGGACGGCAATTTGTTTGCGTTCGTGTGTCTATCTCAGTGTGCTGAATGTGGCTCTTCGCAGCTATAATTCGTTTATAATATCCTCGCAGTCAATCCGCCTAAACGTTGACGACATTTACACTTACATAGTTATCTATCTCGCGGGCGCGCGCGCGTGTCCTCGTCTATGCGCAACAAATTATACAATTGTTGTGCGCGCGTTTTGTTGGAATTGTGCTATGAGCCTACTGTAATGTTCGCCTGTAATAATCGAAGAGATAAACATACACTTGACTTAGTGCATGTGCGAGGCGATCGTACACCGGACAAGGTGACCTAAAAAGGAATAACGCATTGGGCAACCGACGCATGGCATGTGAACGCATCCGGAAATCTTGCGCGCGTGCATTCAACGGCAACAATCAAATTTAGCGGGTGCTGACAGTGGCGCACCTGTGTGTGAATCCTTCATAAACAATATAAAGTGACAGACTAGCTAACCTATAAAACGTAAGAGTTTTTCTCAGGTGACGTGCGTGAGTGTTCTAAAGTGTTAAACAGTAATTGTGCCCTTAAGTTAAGTGAAACTCGTTGGCATTGGATATTAGAGGACTAACAAAAGCCGGCGACGATCCAGGAAACGGATATACTCTATAGTGAATACGTGGTGAGTAGAAATCTTTACTATCTCTCTACGTGTAGTGCCATTGCAAGAGAGAAGCATGCGAGGAATGTAAGTAAGGGTCGTGTAATTTCTTATCAATGTACGAATTGCAAAAGGTTTTGCGTTTGCGCATTAGTGGTGAGTGGTTCGGAGGCTCATTGGGCTCTCGTATTATTTGCGTTCGACGACGATGGTATTTTTAGCCAACGCATAGTTGCGATGCTATTTTGGTAGGCCAACACGCCGGCATTCGAAGGTATTCAATTTCGTTCGTGTGGCGGCGACCGATTTCGATGGGATGATTCGAGTAGACAGCATGAACAATGCTAACAGCCCATCGACACACATATTCTACGCGAGTAACCTCTTTTCCCGAAGCGATTTATCATCATCTGCAAATGCAATTCACATAATCGTGCAGCGGAATCGAATTAGCAAATGTATGTATAACAATCTACATTCAGTCATCCATTAAGCAACATAACCTCACAATTTTTATTAATGTCAAAGGCAAGGGAGAACATATTATTGTGCACACATTATGCAAACACAATTCGGAATTCGTGACAGAAGTAAGTCGTTCTGGTGAAAGAAAGTTATGGCCGAATAAAATGGGGCATGCGGCACGCGGCAGGCTGGCATATTCGGCATTCGGCGGAAAAGTGAATTCATGTCGACAAGCGGAAAGCCTGAGGCGCAACGAAGGTAACGTTCAAGGATAATTTCAGGATAATTCCGGCAACGCAGCACACATTCACGCACACGTGAATCGTCCTGCTCGTGCCGAAGATCAAAACGTGCCGCATGCGCTACGTGAATGCCATACGTCATGCAAACATTGTAAGGTGGAATCGTCCTTTTATTGTGTCAATTTTTCCTCGGCAATAAGCAAGCAATGGCTGAATTCACACTTGCCTAGCACCTAGCAACTAGCACGTTCAATGCTTGCGTGCCATTGATTCTTTTCACTATTCAACTCGCTACCTGGCAAGTCGAAGAGATTATTGATAGTTATTAAAGCTGCTTACCTTGACAATGCACAATTGCAGCAGTTTTCCTCGAAAATGTAGACATCTTTATTTGTCCAATTTACGCAGCCAAAACAAGAAGGAAACCCCGACGAGAAGCTCAAGACGACGTAAAAACATGTTCTTTTTGCCACTGGCATCGTGAAAGTTGAATCCCGGTAATGACAGTGAAGGTGACTTTAGATTTGCAAATATGGCTGTTTGATGGTGCAACTCAGTAAATTATGACATTTTAATATGTTTGCCCTCCCAGGTTTTCGCAGTTTGTGTGTGCAGAACCACACAATTCTTGCATGTTCTACAACACAATGCTGCATTTTAATATGCTTGAAGCGCGTGGAGGGCATTGTTCGCTCGCTCCGCACAACTTTATGCCGCATGACCAGATGTGCGTTTTCCGGGTGGCGGCGGCGGCGGCGTCGGCGTTGGCAGTAGTAGCGGCAGCGGCAGATTGCCGCTCCACGTGCACATATACACACATCTACCGCCGGCGGAAAACTACTATCGCTCCCGCCATCGTCAACGCTGCCGCCGTCGTCGTCGTCGTCCTCATCATTGGGCGGCAAGCGCGTGTGTGCCTCATATCTGTCGCTTGCGAGATCATCCCTTTGCGCTCGCTTGCTATTGCAATAGTTGCAGTCGGCATGTAATTGCAGCACGTGCATGCGAGTGCACCGAGAGCAGCAAGCAGCGCGTTTCCGCTTTTGTAAGCCTTTTTAATGTACTTCACCGATGCGAACGTTTACGCCCGGATGTGTGCGCGAATAATGGTTTAGGGAATTTCATAATATTTGCGTGTACGCCAGCGAACGCAATAAAATGCGACTATGTAGGTTGTGGAAAAAAAATGCGAATACGAATGCGGATGAGCAGAATGAGAGAAAGAGAGGAGGAAAGAGTCATGCTTTGAACAACTGGAAACGTACGCTTTTTTTCAATTGCACAAATGCGAAATTTATGTGCGATCTCCTCTCTGCTGGCCCTTTGTACCTTGTTTTATACTAATTGATATCGTTTTAAAATGTTTATTTTACCGCACGGCTTAATTAATGATGCCTTCTTTCTTTTTTGGCAGCACTGCGCTGCGTACAAATCAAATTCATAATACCGGCAGGGGTGTAAATCGGCTTGGCATAATTGACGATAATTAGTCTGTCGTTGTTTGGCTGTTAAGTGAAATTGAATGTCGACTTGTCACGAACTTTTATCTAATGAGTTTTCTTTCTTGTTTCAGAAGACTTAAAATGGGTTAAGAGGACAGTTAGTTAACCAATCATCATGTTTGCGAACTCGATGGATGCATTACGTATCTACCGGGATAATGGGTGAGTGCTTTTATTTATTTATTCATTTATTTATTGCTCTCTTTTAAATATTTGCGCTTACGTACTTGCTGCCTACATACTGTACTTTGGATGGACGCCTACTATAAGTAACCCCCTTGATGCAGGCTGTTCGCAATACATCTCGAGTATAAATGGCTGGGCGCTTTTAAATCGACGCAGTTCATGTTGCTATTTATTCATTTATTTATTTCTGTATGCGGCAAAGAGAAGAAGTGCGCTATCAAAGCTTAACAAGCGTAATAAAATGCATATTTTATATTCTGTTTATGCATTTTTACGGATGATTGCAATTTGAAACGATGTCAAGGTGGATGGATGATGCATTCTTTAATTTTCTACTCGTTAAATCTAGAAACCAAGCCAAAGACAATGACAAAGACGTGCATGCAATCGGTCGGTCGGTAGGAGAGACGTTATTACACGATGTACATACACAATGTTGTTTGAGTGTTGTTTTTGAATTTATTTATGCGCGCATGTAAATAATTGAATCGGACGGGGGAAATAAATTGTTTGCGTTCCGCGATGCGACCCACGCGAATGGGGTATTTGTGCATTTATAATGCGCCTTTTTGAAGCAAATTACATTACGAGTTGATTTCTTAGGCTGCTGCTACTGCTGCTGCCACCGGTGGTCCCACCGAAATTGACATAAAAAATGCAAAAAGAAATGAAAGGAAAACGTGGCAATAAAAAGCAAACGAAATGTTTAACTCTGGCTGCGTGCTGTTGCTGCTCCCCGTGTGCAGGAGGAGCAGCCGCCTGCGTCAAGGACGTGTGCGCAAGGCGCGAGTTTCGGCTTAACGGTTTGAATGTATAAATAAAAACACGCGTTACTCATGCATATTTAACGCTTAATGACATTCAGGTTACGACAAAAGTATTTTGTTAGCGGCGAACAGCAGGAGCAGGACTACTAGCAACAACGTAACGTCAACGGCGTTACATTCGTTTCTTTTTCATATGATAATTGAATATATGTACCTACCTGAAACGTAAACACACACGCCCATGAATATTTCATGGTTACGTATTAAGTGTAACAACAGTAGTTATTGTATTGGATCAATTGTGAGGCAAGAGTCAAAATAGCACTCGTTTTGTTGAAAATGAGATTTGGGTTAATTAATAATGACGATGGAGGCGGGCAGGCGATTTAAATGGAATTTGGTGCATTGGGAGGCAGGCTGGGACTTGCTGCGATGGGGGAATAGTTTTTCAATGAGCGGGGTGCTCTCGGTATTAATTAGCGAAAAAAGATGTCGCCGCCGATTTTGTAACGACGGAGAAGGAGAGGCAAATATCAGTGGAAGGCGCACACACTTGTAAACGTTGATAAATTCAGCACTTTGTCTCGAGCTTTGGCTGGCTTGGCCCGAAAGCTTCTCGCATGTCAGAAGAGAGGAGCGTGGAGCGTCGAGTGGCGTGCGGCGGCAGTGGAGTTTTGAAGTTTGGCGGCGTCTTTATCCATCGCGTTGCGGTGCGCACTGTAGGCGCGCTCCATCTTGTACTTCATCAGAGGCGGAGGACGCGGTAGCTAAATCCACCGATTGTTATTAAAATTTCGCGACTCGTCGCCGCTGATTATGATTATTATTGCGCTCGTACTTCATCTCGTATTTCGTACGCTGTTTTTTGTCAGTATATGCTCACGTTTGAGAGTAGAGAAGGACTAGTAGAAGTTTTTGTGGGTTTCATTTGTTCGATGCATTGCAATGCGATGCTCTGCTTTTGCATTTCGCCGGGCGCAAAATCCTTATTGCTCACACGATTTTCGTTTGCTTTTTTTTGCAAATTGCTGCTGCAGCTACCGCCACCGCCGTCGTACTTCACTTTGGCTCTTGCGAGTCCAACAACGACGACGACGACGACGACTTCTTCAACTCGCCGTTGCATTTGCGAGCACCGTACTCGCTCACTTTTCCCATTTCATTTCGTGTCACTTTTATTTTTCGCATTTTCGTTTGTTCGCCCATTTCTTTTTTCTTCTCTCCTCTGCTTTTCCTCTCGTCTTGTGTTGCCACCGCCGTCGGCGGCGCCGGCGTCATTCTCATCGGCGGCATCGGTCGCGAATAATACTGAATGTTCCAGCAATAATTACACTTGTGGAATCGTACAGATGTGCCTCTAGCATATGCGCTGGTAGATTTCCATTTATTGGAATGCGCGATAAGAAAGTGGAGAAATGGAAGAATGTCAAAGGAGTGTTTTTTTTTTCGCCCCTTTCTCGTCACATTTCCATGACCGGCTGAATTGTCATGTTCTTTTATGCGGTGCGAGCGCGCGCGTTTCCTCATTGCGAGTGCAGATTTTCCGCATTTACTCGAAGCACACTGAGTGCAACTACTCATGACAGCGGTAGCGGCGGCAGCAGCAGCCAGCTACGGCGCGCTCGTACTTACTGATGTGAAATGGGGGGCTGGCTGCTGCGACGATATTGGGTGAGACTACGAGTGAGGGGGCGAACCACCCGCCGCCCGCATATTGCGTCTAGACCTGAAAATGAAATGTGGAATTGTTGCTCGTCGACGTTCTCGTCGTCGTCGTCGTCGTAGTAGTCGCGTCAAACGGAGGAAAATTCCGTAAGCCGAGCGCAAATAGCGCTTACGCAATATGTACTCATTCGACTCGGACGGTGGCAAACAAATTAAAACGAAATCAAAGCGAAGCGATTAAGTTTGGTCGGCGGCTGCCGCGTGCGAGCAATTTCCATACAAATTGCAATAACTTCTTAGCCGTCCCCCTTGGCGCGCACACAAGCGTGAAATCCATATAGCAAACGTTCGAACGAGCGTTGAACGGTTTGCGCGGGGGTGTGGATGGTGAGCTCATCGCGTTAATGGGACACGTAGATTTTCGATGCTTGTAAACCGGTTGTTGTTAATAGTTTATCGTTAGAGCGCCACCGTACAATGTTGGTCGGAGGATGCGCGGGTGCGAGTTTGGGTTAACGACAACGCACGGTTATCCTTGCACGCGGCATATCATCCTTTAGCGTTTAACTCGCCGTTGTCCTTCTTTGCCGCAGCACATGCTTGCGCTGTATAATTGAGCGTTGTGCCTATCACTTGAGAATAAGCAATGCGGCGGCGGCATTGCCAACGACGCCAACAAAGATAGTAGAAGGGGAGGTGTTGTGGATTAGACAAGGGTCGAAAGGGCGCCGCGACGTTGTGAATGGATGGCGGCAGACTGTTTATTTGGTCCGGCGAGCAACAGCACGAGGAAGCTGACTCGATAATCGACAATGTGAGTGTAAGCGCGTGCGTGTGTGTATGCGGTGGTGGCATTGCCGCCTTCATTCCCGTTCAGTTCGATGCACTCATGCGCCCCCATAATACGCGCCGGGCTCGTAATTAATCAATTTCGCGCAAATTATTTGATTATGATATTCGCGTCTTTAATTGAATAAGATGCCAGCGTTTTTATTCGCTTGGGGGGTGGTGGATTTGAAGGAGAAGGCAAGTAATGCAAACAAGAAGTCGACCTTGCGCAGCGATGCGACGCATTAACGGATATCCGTTTGCCGGTGGTGGTGCATGCGTGGAAAAAACCTTGTGCGTCGCAATTAGACGCTGCGCCGCCGTCGTTCGTAATGATAAAACTTGTAGTAGTTACGCAGTGCGCGAAAGGTAAAAGTTTCAATTACGCACGCAATTAATTAGCGTAATTAACAGCAACACACACGCGATGCGGAGGGAGGTAGTAATGAATGCATATACGAACTAATGAAAAGTCAACGTGTCTAGCCGGGCGGCATTTGCATGTAATTGAGTATTTGTGAGCGTGATGAGATGATGGCGTGAAATTTTTGGCGGGCGATTAAGAAGAGCGCTGTCCGTAAGGGATGAAATAATGGATTGAAACTTATGAAAAAGTTGAGTCAGGCATATCGAGGCAAGCCAATCTTAAAAGACCAATCAGTTGCCGATGAGTGTGCGGGGTATCCTCCTACGCTTACTGATGTAAGTAATTGGAAAATGGGTCGATGGCGGTCTCTCGTTCGCCCGCCGCCAACTAATATCCTCCGCTGCTGCCTTCTTGCGCAGCGGCTCGCTGCTGGCTCCTTTCATAATAAACTTTTACGAGCAACCGCAGCACCTTCGCTTCCTCGAAGAGTTTTGCTCCGGAGAGTTAGTACTACGGATATTCTGGGCACACGAATTGGCAAATGTGTGTAGGAGTATGCGAGGTCTAGAGAGAGCGAGGGAGAGAATTTGTGCGTACACGCGCCAAAGGCAAGAGCTGAGCTGAAATGAAATGACGCGCTTTGCGGAGGAAAGAGCAACAGCGCAAATGAATGAATATGGGGAGCCGGCGAGAGGAGCGGAAGGCAATAAATAAACCAGCAATGGCTGAAAGAATTGGAGGCGGCCGGGGAGAGTCGGACGCGAAAGCGACACGAATTGCAAACGCGTACAGGAAAATTCCGGAAATATCTCGCTCGCAAAAAGGCGCCAGTAAGTCAAACACGAATTCCGCGAAGAATACGAAAGCGATATTTATGCGATTTGCTGCTGCGAATGGTGCTCGACTATTCTCGCTATGGGGGAACACTCGGTAGCATATATAAATTAAGTAGTCCTTGAGTACGTCCATCAGGTTTCTGGACGAGGACGGCGGCGTGCGACGATGGCGGCGGCCCGGTGAGGCGCAGCTGCGCCACGGACTACTGCTGTGATTCCTTTTAGAACCCAATCCGACATTGATCTACTTCTACATTTTAACAAGTTTGCCCATCTTTGAACGCTTGCACTCGAACGCGTCAGCAGAATTCCGGAAGGTTTTATCATCATCTCGGACGCGGTCGTTTGCCGGGGCGATGGTGGTGATATTACACTCGTTTTATGCGCGCCATCCGGAAACGCACATCGTCACACAGCAGTCTCCTCTACCACCACCGCCACCGCACTACTAGCACTCTTCCGATGATGGAGTGTCGAGTGATTGAATGACAATGCAATTGTCAAAAAGTTGGATGATAAAAGATTATTGCGTACAGAAGGCAGCGCCCGAAAAAAAATGAAGACACGTAGAAATAATGCGCTCCTCGGCTTGATGAAGGGTCGACGGAGAAAATGTAGGGAAAACGACGAGGGGAAAATGCGTTGCTGAGTGTGCAGATTTTGTACGAAAATAGTTGTGAGTTATTATTATGATGAGTCCTCCAATAAGGATTAGAAAAACAAGTGGCACAGGAAGCAAGAAAAAAACAGGCGAAGGCGAAAGGGATGTGTCTTCATCAAACTGTTAGCTCTAGTCATCAATTTGCCGGAAATTGAAGGAAATCAAATAAAAAGCTGGCGAATGCGTTTGCGATTTTGGCGGATTGGCGAGTCTTTCGGAGTTGATTAATTAGGTAGTAATAATTTTACGCGAGGGACTCAATTAATTGAGTTATTTTTCTTCGTCTGAATGCATGTATGCGTGCTTCTGGTTTGCGTTTCGAATGTGTGCTATGCGCAAAGTTTGCTATTTGCTGATGCAAAAGTTTATTGCACTTGAATATTAACTGGCAACTTCCTGCGTCGCGAAATAATTAACCAAACACACCCACCATGGCTCGAACGCTCGTGTTGCTTTATTATTTTCAAACTAGAGTTGTTGGTCGCAAACTCTTTTAACACATTTCTTTCTCTCCGAGTTTCCTTTCAGTCATTCGAGCTTTCCCAACACTGGGGCGGATAAATGGGATAGCTAGTTGTTGCATACGTTGCCGCCCTTCTAGTCTTTTGTTTTGTTTGTTGGTATAAACAAGCCACTACATTGTCGGCGCGTTGCGACCGCCGCTTGCTGACGTTTGCGACTTTATTATTATTATATTTTCACACGATTTATTATTTACGCGTGCTTTATTTATTGCGACTAATCTTATTTATTACGTCTTAATGCCTTGGCTTTCTTGATGGCGCGGTTGCTTTGTACGATGTGTAATAATTCGCTGAAACGTTGCATGTGATTTAGAATGGGAATTTTTATGTGAAATACCTGAGCATTTCATTTGATGGAAAATAATGCGGTTTATCACCTGACAATGAAAAGAAATATTATTGGTATATTGGGGTTGATTGCAGTTCAATTTAGCAAAATGAAATTGTTGTCTTGCGTAATCAGTGCAAATCGATTTGCTCTTGTTACAAATGAAGCTTTTATCAGTGCGACCAAGCACAAATTTGAACAAAACCACTCGCTTAATACCCGAGCGTAAATGATTGTGTAACGCATGAGAGAGAGTCGACGGCGGAGGTGGAGGCGGCGGCGCAGGCAGCGTTGGCGGCGCCAAAGGGATGAGCAAAGCCGCCGCGGCGAGAGATGCATTTTGGTTGCAATCTATGAGCGCTGACTGCATAATGGTATTGTAGGTTCGTTCGCGGTGGTATTATTCGCGCAACGAATATTACTCCATCCGGCTGTCGGGATATCGGAAAATTATCCGCGGCTTAGCGTCACCCCCATTGCGCACGTTTACTTTGGCTGGCTGTAACATTGCGCTTACCCCGATACTCTTCGCTCCCAGCCGCCACCACCACCGCTGCCGCGCGCTGTAGCCGCCAAAGTTGTAGAGGCACCTGACACACTTTTCCATGGCGCGGCAGTGTGTTTGTATGCCATCATCCGTGGCATGGCGGTGCGCGAGCGTCGGGTTGTTGTTGGACGACGGTGGGTGGAATTTCGTGCCGCCGTTCGGGCTTGAACAGGCCAAAGATTGGAAGCCATTAAATTTCCACGCGGGTGCTGTAGTAGTGGTAGTGGTAGTAGTAGTCGTACGGTAACTGAGATTAGGTGTGTGCGTGCATGCTGGGGCATTGTTGCGAATGAGTATTTGTGGGTATATGTGACGCACGTATATATACGTGCGCGCGGGTGTACAGTAAGCGACCGACGGGCACGTGCTCCATTATTTATTGCCGCTGCTTATCATCGACGTTTTCCGCCAGCCGTTGGGCTTCCACGCGCGCGCACACTGGCGCTAACTTCACATGGTGGTAAGCTGTACGTAATTGGAAAAATACAAGAGTCTTCTTCGCCCGTTTTTTCCCCATCTATTTTTTTTGTCGGCCGCAGCTATCGCGCGCTCGCTGTCAAATATTCACCCATTTCTGATTAGGAAAAATGCCCGCACGTCTATTGTGATTTTCCCATTTACTACCTTTTCGACGCGTCTATTGTGTAAATTTTTCGATTTCCACATGGTTTGAATGCCAAGCGGGGCAAATTAAGTAAAATTAGTCGCCTAATGACGGCAGTGCCGCCCGCCGTTTGTTTGACCAAATCTCAAGATGGTCATTAGTCCAACGCGCGATGAAATATTACCGAAACCGGGGGGGCCAAGAAAGGATTTTTGAAAGTTTGCTCAAACGATGTATTAATATTAATGTTATTTAAAAATTTCATACAGCAACACACAGCCAGCCGCATTATAATGTGATGCGCGCGCGTTTTGTAACAAAAGCAAGGTAGACGTCCGATTATGCTATACATAATAATTTAATGGGGAATAAAGTAAAGCAAACGCAATTAATTGTCAAGTAGTTGAGTCGTTTGCCTGGTTGGTTGGTTGGTTGGATGCATGTGTGTGTACTGTTGCTGCTGCTCATAATGTACTCACTCGCGTTGTTACACATTTTTATAAAATAAAACACAACGAGTGGGTTGCTGTGTATGCGCACGCTTCACATTCATATCATGCACCCGAAACATGATAATGCAAATGCGCGCTTCGATTGATGACGACGGCGACGACGACGCGCACTCGATGTCTATATTCCTGCATACAGTCGATCTCGACTAATTGAATATGTACTACGTCCGTATCATTCCGATTTCACTTTGCGTTTGACGGGCTTTTTTTGCGATTGCGGTTCGCTTATGCATATGAACGTGGTCAGTTTTACGACTTGACATGCACAACTCGATAACTCGTCGCATTTTTGCTCTCGGCATTTTCGATTCGATTTCATCGTTGTGTGTCTGCTGACGTCCGAAGCGCAAGGCTGCTAGAAAGTCGTTCAATGACATGTCACAGTCAAATAATAAATTAATAATTATAATTTTGAAGCTCTATTCTGAAGAAATAGCATTACTACTAAGGCGAAAAAAAAAGAGAACAAGGATTTGTGTGCCATTGTGCACAGTGTGTGGAGAGACGGAAGAGTTTAAGGATGCTTGACAGGAGTGTTGTTTACGGATGTTATAATAAGGATGCTTGCTATAAGGTGCTTTGTTGGCATAGAATTCTTTTGCGTCGAAAAAATTGCAGGTACATAATGTAGTTGTTGTTGATGACTTAAATCAGGCGGCGCAAATATCACGGATTTTCAACGAATGTATGCGCGCTCGATAGAGGTAAAGTGTGTTAAGTCGAATACGTCGTGCGCATGTCGGACTGTTCGTCGTCCTCGTTCGGCTCGCGAGCTGTTGTTGCTCAGCCAAGTCAACATGTACGTATTATACGGTAAACTCACACTAGCGTAAAAGTATAGCTAGAGCTTTCGCGACTTGTCGGCTCTCTTGCTTGCCGACGACGACGACGGCGACGACGGCAACGACGACGGCGGCGGCGTTGATGATGATGATGATGACGCCGTCGTCGAATCGACTAATATGTACACGGCGGCCGCGTACACACACAGTCAATGCGGACGCGCTGCGCGTGTAGAGAGAGAAATCCAGCAGAGGCCACAAGGCAATACACACGTAACAAACCGAATAGCATAGCGCAGCGCACAACAACATCATCAACATCGTCGTCGCCGTCGTCGTGGTCGTCGTCGTCGTGTGCTGATATGCTTTTGGTGGGGCTCACGTAGCGGGAGCGCCCCGGCTGGCTGCCTCGCAGGCAGGCGGACACCTGTTTTGCGTGCGCTGTTTGTGGCGGCGTGCTCGTGTGTGCGTGCCGCTTCTTTGCCGTTGCCACTCGTCGAACGAACGATCGCGCGCAACAGCACCGTGTGTTGTTGTTGTTGTGTATAGATTATTATTGTGTGTGACACTCTTCTCGCGCGCGCACACTTCGGTTTCGCGTCGAAAAGTCTGAATTTCTGCGTGTGCGAAATACGCGGCGATCAGGACGCTTTTTATCCTCTCTATCAAACTCGACGTTGACTATCTTGTCATCAGTAAATAGGTGCGAGTGTGTTCCCTCGTTGCGCGAATACCTACCGACATAGGCAGGCGCATGTGGGTGCAGCATGGTACAATTGCTTCGGCGCCGCCAATTGGATACTGTTTTAATTATCGTCCTCCGACGCAAGGATTAAGTGTGTTCTCGTTGTTGGAGGTGGTGGTGGTGGTGTTGTTGTTGCGAATCCTTGGATGAGATTGTCTCAGCGCAATTGCGACGCGTGCACCACTCACGGACCGGAAGGAAACGGACCAGCAGCGCTATGCAAGTGCAATCTGCGCGACGCACGTTCGCGACCTCAAGTGTGGTGCAGTGAGGATCTTGTTGTTTGTTGTTGTTGTTGTCATCATCATCATCATCGTTATCTCCTCTCTTCGTTGCGTTGCGTTTCGTCGTCTTCGCGAGCACACACAAGTTTTCTTCAGTTGGTTGTTTTTGGTTGTTGGTTGTTGCGTTTTTCGGTTGCGCGCGCGATGTTGTTGACGACGGAAGCATGAGCACTTGTGGATAACGTGCGAGTCGATTGCATTTGATTCAGTGTGGTTGTTATTGCCTTATTTATATATAGTCTATATCGTTTGTTAAATATTGTTCCAAGTGGTTCGTTCCCCAAGCTGCGAGTTATTTGTTTGGCGTGCAAATGACCCGCCCGTGGATTACCAATATTGATACAGCAGCAGCCGCAGCAGCAGCACCACCACCAGCAGCAGCAGCCGCCGGAGCACCCGCACCATCACCACCAGATAGTGCAATCGCGATCTGGTGCGCTTGTCGAAGACGCATCGGCGGGAACGGCATTTCTCAAGGAAGGCGAACGCACATTCGTATACAATTATGATTGGTGGTTATTACGACCGGAATCCAATGCTCAAAGGAACCATGACTTGGTGAGTGAGTTGCGCCTCTTGCACCTCTTCTTTCTGTGCTCTCGCTGCGTGCGCGCTCGCGTTTCGTGTTTCATGTGTGCGCGCTTGATGATGAGATGATGAAGAATGCCTGATGATGATTGTATGATGAACCACTTTGGGACAATAGAGAGCTTTTTAGGATACCATAGCAAACATGGTAGTGTCATCGTTGTATAACGCAACAAATCACCAAGGCACACTTGCAGTAAATAATACGTCATTCGCTAATTAACTCCAAATCGGGGGACTTTTGCGACATGGGTTTTACGCGTTTGGTTGCCCAGCCTGCGAACTGTACTGTGGTGTGCTGTTGAGTCATAACAACAAACCATTTGCGCGTAGAGCGAGTGATTTCTTCATTGTATATCGATCGTACCAGCAACTCACATAGCTCCAACACGAAGCTTTCCCAAAAATCATTGTATAGTAGTATTTGATTGCTTTGCAAAGGCTTTGCTTACTAGATTAGATATTTTCTAGGAGCAAATATTGAATTCGTCAAATTGCCAACATTTGTGGAACTGCCGCGGCGGCTATTACGGTTAAGCGGTGCATGGTTTGGTATTCCCGGGTCTCTATATTGTATTAGGAAATGTCTGTCAGCTGATTGGTTGTTTTGGTTTTGCATCATGATTGTTTTATTACTAATCATATTGCGGGCGACGATTGCATATAGCGCAGCCGTGCTGGTGCTAGTGCTGCTGCTGTTGTTAGGCAGCGGAGGGGCAATTGTTTTCCAATGTGCAAAAGTCACTTTGCACAGTTTGAGATAACAGAGCGCGTATGTGAACAATGTACGTAGCATAAACCATTCGATTTTTGCACTATGCGTTTGCGTTGAATCTCTCTTTGCCCCCAGGTTGTTTTAATACGCGATGCGGACGACGAACGCGTTTGAATTGAATGCATGAAAACGTAATGTAGGAATGCGTAAGGTTTTTTTTTGCGCAAAATATTAGTTATTCCATTTCATTTTTATTATCAACTCGACCATCGCCGTACGCCATGAATGTGTATATGGTGGTCAACTGGAATATTACATTTGTATTTGCATACAGTCGGGAGTCGTTAACGCGCACAAAGGTCAGACCGGTCAGGCAGGCAGGCGCGGTGGAGAGCAGGAAGTGGCGGTGATTCACACGCGAGCATTGCCGCTTCCGACGAGGTCACCTGTATGAGAGCGCGCAATATATGTGCGTTTAAACATAAAAATAAAATGCATATTGCCTTGAGTGGAAAAAGTATCAATAAATATTCCAAATTAATTAATAACATTGCCAGATGGCCGCATTTAATTTAAAATATTTAAATGGGATGGAACAGGAAGGCTCTTTTGGGGACGAAATGATTTTCTTTATTTATATAACAACAACAGATGTGTGATGAGTGAGAAAAGCGGAACAGAGTATGAACATCAAAGTCGGAAATATTGGATCACTTTGGCGCGTGGCATGTGCGGAAAATTCCCCGCCGTTTCCGTCATGCCTTTTTTTTATTATCTCGTCCTGGAGTGACGTTAGGACAGGACACGGATAGGACAATAGGGGCCATACACTTGTTGTTTGTGCGTAATTTATTACGAAGGGACGTTTTTTGATGACGAAAACTCTAAGAAAAAGTTTATGAGTACTCTGGGGAGTTTGGTTATAGGTTGAAGGTATCGTGAAATTGCGTTAACAGTGCTTGAATAATTTAATTATGTATACATTAATTAAGTATGAAAAGCTTTGACAAATTTCAAGCATCAGATATCGTAAGTAAAAGTTGAGAAAAGTTTGAAGGATTCGAAAACGATTGCAATGAATTTATTACACACATCTTCTCGTTTTGGCAGGGACCGATTGGCATAACTGAAAAGTAATGGTTGAGTTTTAGTTGATAATAAATGATTATAACAGCACATGTTATAACATTTATTTTATTGTCGCATCACGTGATTGCGCATTTATCGAGACGTGTAGAGGCAAACACTTTCACCGCTTTATTATTATCGTGGTCGTCATCATCATCTGCAAATGTTGTATCTGCATCTCTTGCGCTCGCTGACTGCGAATCTACATACAACATATATAAAACATGATTTCTAATCTGCCTCGACCTGGGAGGCGATCACGGCATTTGGTTTTCGTTGCTTTGCCAGCGTGCGCACGCGCGCGCGTACACTAGCGTTTCCTTCATCTCTTGTGCTTTTCTTTTGCATGCATTTGTCTCTCACGTTGTTGTAAAAGCTTACTTAGTTTTCTTGCGCACTCATGGCGCGCAAAAGTTTTCAACTCGGCGTCTCTTTGCTTGACTGCGTCTGACGACGACTACGATACGATGTCAGCCGCAATGGATTTCTTCATTTCATCCTTGCATCCATCGTTTGATTCATTTTCATCTACTTGGACTTGTTCTTCTGCTTCGTCTTTGTCTAGTTCTTTGCCATTAAAATTATTATTACAGTGCAGCAACTATAAGCATGTATTGTTGTTGCTGTAGTTGATAGACGTTAGACAACATGCAATTGTTCATAATGTATTGCGTTCTCTTCCTTTCTACACACGTGGCGCACGTGACTATGTGAGGTCACAATCGATAGTCATTTCGGCGCGTGTAATTGACTTTTTGAACGAAGAAACGAAGTTGCGTTTTTTATTTGTGCATCTCACGCTAATGCGTTTTTACATATAAATGATATCCGGCACGTGATTAATAATTGATACAACATGCGAATGTTGACTAGGAATTTGGGTTTGTCGATGGGGGGAGCGGTTGTCGGTTGGCGGTGTTGGGTCAGGTTATGTATCATCATCATCCTCTGAAAAGGGATGTACGCGCGTGTGCAATAAACGTCGAGATGAATGGCTATTGTTTGGCGAATTTATGTATTTATCACTCGATGCGGCAGTAGCTCGTGGCGGTGGCGGCGGCGGCGGCAGAATGCCAGTAAATTTCAATAAAATCAAATTCCAATAAAAATGTATTATTTGTATCGTAATACATACATCCGGTCGATTGGTTGTTTCATATTTGTTGTACATTGCGTCCACCGCATTCAATCGCATTACTTTTCCGCGGATGTTCGAGTTATTTATTGATGTATTGTTTAATTAAAACGTAATTTATCTATTATCAGCCAAGTGAGTGTAGCTATTTCAAGTCAATTTCGCTGGTTTTTTGTCGAACAATTTACCTACCTGATAAACAACGACATTACGTATTAATAATACTTAGTGTTGAGTGCTTAAACAATTTGAATTATTTAATACCCGCTTATGTGTAATTGCACGTATCGATATAGCGCGAACGGATTGTTTTAAATAAGCGCGAATTAATGTGTGTTGCGCACATACACATTGAACAGCAAATCAAAGCAATGCGATAATACCGAGATAAACGCATGGACGAAGAAAAAATCATCTTATTAAATAAATAAATACGCGATAACCGTTTACGTCCATAGATCGCCCATTATGCTGCGTGTGTGTGTAATCGTGAATAAGATAAGACCGCATGACATCAAGTACATTATGAATGCACTTAGAATTTAATAGTAACATTACGGGCATCGCTGTGCGCCATGAAAAAAATATTAATTGTTTTAACGATTTCGAGCAATAAACGAGTATGTGGTTAAATTAATGAACTACTCTGCTTGATTAGCACATGATTAATATTATGATGATGATAATTTTTATTCGCAATGATGCAATGTAATCAATAATGAATATGTAAGTAAGTTAGCAAGCAAGCAGGCAAGCAAGCAAACAAACGTTTAATTTGAGGAGGAGTCGTTTGCGTATTATTATTAGTCGCCGTCATGTTGTGTATGTAGGTTAGTGTTAGTTCTAAGGTTATCGCAATCTTTTACTTGTTGGCCGCCAGCCTGCGCGCTTCGTTCAATTTCAATTTCAATTCGTTTGTCCACTAATAATATTTACTGTTTACAACAAGCTTTTTGGCATAATATTTAATTAATAGCGCGATGACTTGTTTACATGTGGGCAATATTGACGATTAATCGATTCTAATTACGGCGCTCATTTCAATACGTACAATGATTTGTGCAATTGAAAGGAAAATATTTTGTTTAAAAATTGTACGGAAAATCATTATCATTAAGCGGGCGGTATAATGGATAAATAATTTACCTAATCGTATGTTTGCCGGATTGACATTGTTTAGTGGGAATTTTTGAGTAAATTTTGTGCTGGCGCGCTTTGTAAAATGCTTGAAATCATTGCTTAACAATTTTGTGTCCTTTGATAGTAATCTATGCTGAATGCTCATAAATGTTGTACGCACGTACACATGTGTATTTTTAATATGTACTTATGATTTTTGACCTTTGACGAAGGAGAAAATGCTTTCACAAAAGTAGAAAATAATTTTGGCATTTAAACATTCAAATTCGTATGCGACGTACTTCTTAAAAAGGAAGCTAACTAAAAACATACGCGTAATTGCGAAATGTTAAGTGCGGTTGCACATTTTAAATACGGCTGATAAAAAATATATTCGACGAAAACAATTTGAATTTAAATAATAAAGTTTTTCACTTTGTAAATTAAAACATAATCTAATTGAATAAAAACACATACGAGTGTAAATGGGGGTGCTTAATAATATAAGCATTGTTGTTGAACATGCGTGGCGTGTGCGCCTCTCATTGTTGGCGGGTGTTGGCTGAGAGGGCGGTTGGAAAATGTGTAGTATTTGCTCGATGGTAATTCGTTTGCTCTCGATGTGCGCGAGGTGTGCGTACTGTTGGATATTACAACTACCATCGCGTAAAACGCGTAGGGTGAGTGCGACTGACACATCAAAGGCGAACGCATGAATGAACGAACGATTTTTCATTATGTAAAAGGCTAACTTTCACAACGCACACACCGGCGCTGTTGCTGCAGCTCCCGACGTCGCTGTAGCCGCCGCCTCCGCCGCCGCCACTGCGACTGTATACTGACGAAAGGATGGACCAAAGCGTAAATTCCTCGGTAAAAGCAAAGCGTGCAAGTTGCACGAAGAGCACCAATTGAATTCGCGAGCGCGCGAGACTACACAAAAGCGAATTAACTTTGCGCCATCGTTGTGTATCATATTTATTTTTATTTCCATTCACTTGGGTTGTTGGCTTGGCTCAATTGTTGTTGTTAAAACGCGGAATGCGGCAGGAAGCGATATTTGATTTTTGTTTGCAATTTATTTGGATGGATTTCGATGCACGCTTCAAAGGCACAGTAATGGCTTACTTGTGCGAAAAAAATCATTTACCGATTGCGAAATGGAATGAGTCAATTGGTAAAAAGGTGGAAAATGAGTTGTTTCGAACAAAAAGAGAAATTTTACATTTGGTAAAAAGGCGTTGATGTGTCATAGATAAATATTTTAATTAGACGTTTGCTTTGGAATGAATTCTAGTTGTGTGCGTGCATGCGTATGTGTCTCATTCTTGATATATTATTCAATTACGCCTTTGAATATGGAGCAAGTAGTTTCCCAAGCGTAAGTTGAAAAATCACCTACATGTACGTTGTTCGCACAATGCGCAGCACTAGGCCGAAAATGTAATTCATGCAAAGCGTGGTAACACAACGAATCATTAATTAAAGATATTCGTTAAAAAAAAGTTGTGTGTTGTGTTGTGTTGCGCTCTAGGTGGATGGTGATTGAACTTAACGGTGATATTTTACGGCTATTGACTTTATTTTTATGCGCCTTCTATTCGTTCGGCTCAATCAATAGAGAAGACTGAGATGACGTTTACAACAAAAGTTGGAAATTAAACTCCACTTTCTTGTGTTGATGATAGATCATGTTAATGCCCGCATATTAGTGGATATGAATTATGGTCCGCGGTTTAATAATGATTATAATATAGTGAAAATTTTTATATTTATTACATCAGTAGTAAAACAGTTGTATTTTGCAATAACTTTTAAAATTTCACATAAAATAATGAGTTAAAACACTCGCTTTATTACATCAGTGTACGTACGTATATTGCGATTTATTTATACGTAAATGCAATTCTATTTTCTATTATTGAGAATAAGAAATAAAGTAAAAAATCTATCGGATATTCTAATATGGGAAACGAAGGACGAATGAAGGAAAAGTAGAGGAAGCAGAGAGGAGGAGCAAGCGGGGGAAATATGCATTGGCAAAGCATCATTGAGTTTGGCCGCCCTCCGGATACTCGCATCCAGATATCCGACAAGTGAATAATATTGCAGATACACCTAGTTGAATTTAAATTTCATGAGATTGTTGAATTCAGCCGTATTGCTGCCACCGCTACAGCCGCGCAGCGCGCACAGAGCATAAAATATTTTCCTTCCAAGTTTTTCGTTTCCTGTCTGGCGCGCGCGCGCTACGTTTGTGCGGCGTAGTCGTCCTTGCGGGAGACGTAATGTGAGATCCAGCCGTAACGCAGCATGCACGCCAGGATGCGCGCTTATCCTGCATCCGAGTCGGTGAAGTGGTCCTTGCACGGCGCGCTATTTGTGCTGTGCGATGCGCGATATCGTTTCGTATATTTTTGTCACTATTTCAAGCATTTCCCCAATGCGATCAAGATGTTCAAATAAGTTGAGGCTCGCTGGTTGCATTATTTTGTTATTTATTCTTAATGTTTGTATGTATGGAGTACTGAATAATTTGTTCTACTTGCTGTTTATAGAGTGAAGAATTGGGGTGGAAAATGTGGGGTTAAAAAATATATGAGTAGAGAAGTAAGTAGGTTAAACAACTAAAAATACGTGCAGGACGATTATGCTCCACTATAAATTAAACGGTTTTCGCGCAATGAAATGATCACGTAAAGAGCAGAAAGACGATTAATCACAGCGTCGCGGCGGACGTTAAAAAAGCGACGTGTTTATAAAGAAATTTCGCGCACATTTTGGCATTAAATTTTAATTAGCCATCTGTAGCCTCGTCATGCGCAGCGCACGTATGAAGATATAGCCATAATACGTAAAAGCGTATCGTGTAACTGCATGAAAAATGACTGCTAAATTCGCGTCCAATAAATAAACGTAGTAGTTGTCTCGCGCGGTGCGCGTGCAGGTTGGTTCGTTGGTTGCTTGCTTGGGTTGGCAGTAGGCTCTCGCCTCGAAGATATTTACGGTAGAAGTGATATTTACGTCCTGTTACTTTCTCCATTCCACTTACACGACGACCCAGTAGACTCGCACGCCGATGACGATGATGATGCCTCTCTTCTTGCTTGCTACATCTTATTTGCACTCATTCCCAGCTAGCTTGCATGCTGAAAACAGCCGATTACTATTACACTACTACTAGTGCTTTTGCGTCTTGTTCATCTCTTCTCGTGTGTCGCGCCATCATCTACCTGATAGATCTGCATGTGTGCGCGTTCGTCCTTCTTTTCTTTCATCATCATTCACAAGTGGCGACCGAGTTTCTCACTTGCACTCGGAATCAAATTCGGCTTAACAATAATAGCGCTTAATAAACTCGATGCGCATCGATTCGTTACATTTACGAATTTTTCGGTTTTCGAAGGGGGCAAGGATGCGGGGCTATTGCCGTTGGTATTATTTGATCGGTTTACGAGTCGCTTGGTCGTTCGGCAATGCGAAGAAAACAAAAACGATGCTCGAGGAGGTCTTTGTCGGTGACCCACATACTTCTTCTTCTTGTTGTTGAGCGCGAAGCTCGCTCAAGCAAGTTGACTGACTTGCGATGCGAGAATTACTTACAGCTATGTGGAATACAAGTGTACGGCGTGAAATGCTTTACGAAGGAAGACAACAACAACCAAACGAAACCAACTTGGCCAGCTATTGCATAGCAAGTAAGCAAAGCAGGCAGGCAAGCAAGCGAATGCACGTCGCGCAATTTTGTTGTCGGCGAACGTGCGCTGATGATGGGATGGCATTTTGAATATTAATGCGTACGACTAGTGGATAGCTTGCATTGCAATCGTACTGAATCATAAAACGTCACCTCGAATATGGTGTAATAATTATTTCAAATGATCGTGCACGGGCGAGAGTTATGCATGTTTGTTGTTGTTTATGCGTCTGATTTATGGTTAATTAATGTTCGTGCGTCATAATAAGGACTCGAACGAGGGTGGCAGCGTTGTTGATTAACAAGAATTGCGCTAGACTGTAAAGTTTCCTACTGCGAGTACATATACCTATACGTATTACACGATCGTCTGAGAATGCGTGGCTCTAAAAATAAGTGTAGCTATTTGTGTGTAGTTTTCTCTTATCGATAAGAGAGAAATTCTTATTGTTATCTTGTTGAAAAAGTAAATACGTCCATATTTTGTTATCCGTAGCAAATATAATTGTGTGCTACGTCGGGTTATCGCTCATTGTTTTCGATCTTACTCAAGCACGTCGATGAATTTCACTTCTGGTTTTTGTTATTATTGTTCTTGCTATTGATGATGCCGTGGCCGTTGTAGTGTGGTGCGAGCCACATTATTTTTCGCGGTACATACGTCGCGAGAGAAGTCGACGAAATCTGTTCGCGCTCGCGAATGTCGTTATTTTTATTATTATTATTATATCGCTTTGTTCTTTGTTGCTCATTGCGATTATTGTTTAGTCAATTACAAATTATACTTGCCGGGCCCCGATTGTTTATTATATCCGTAAACGACGGATTAAATGTTGCTCGCTTGTTCGTATGCTGTTGCTGCGGCTGCTGCTGCTGCTGCTGCTATGGCTGTTACGTACGTACGCTGACAGGGGGGCAGAGGCACATGAGTACGTAGTAAAGCAATTGAATGAAAGTAACAGCACAAGCGCGGTACACGAGCCAGAGGAGACTAAAACCGCAACAAGCTCGCGGAGCAAGGATGCAGTCAGTACACGTGCCGCGGATGTTTATCTAACAATCGCGAATCGAAACATTATGTCGTTTATTTATCTTTGATATTAGTTTGTAACTTTTCAATTTGGCTACCACATTTTTGCGATCATAACAGGGAGACATGATTGGTCCTTGAAGGATAATTGAGTTGAGATTAGAGAGGAAATGGAGAGAGGCTCCTGACGCATTTTATCGCGCAGGGTTTAATTATTTTTATTGGCAGTTAATTGGGTTAAATGAAATAAATATGAAGGTAACCTATTGACGCATTCGATGAGATGAAATGTAATATGTAAACATAGACAAAAGTTGAACTTTATGCAATTGTGATGAAACTGTTTGCCGCATGCTTGGCTATTTCTTGAGCAAGTTGCACACGGTCGGTATGCGATGGTAACTAACCATCATGAGGCGAGTTTCTTGCGTTGCTGCTGTTGTTGTTATGGCCGAACTCTTTTTCGTTCTACTTAGCGCAGCGACATCAAGAACAACGCGAAGCGCCTTGCCGCATTTCGCGTTGCGTCACAAGACCAGAATTCACCGTTACAATACAAACGAGCATATCATGTTCTTTGCGTACAGGTATATTCAATGTCTATACGTTTAACGCGTAATGGGATTTCCCATAAATATTTCAAGTCGAATGTTTCACACAATCATTAGGTAAATAATGTAAATGAGTGCAATTTGTCAATGGTCAAATGCGAAGAAGAATATCAAGTGCACGATAGGTATGCCATAAATAATTGGGTGAGGTGCTTGAAGTAGAATGCAATTATAAATTATTATACAGTCAAGACTTCTGGTTTATTGCATTCGCATTTGCCGCCGCCATGCATATTTAATTGGATTCATAACGAACTCTGTGCGCACTGTCTGTTATATTGCGTTGTTCTTTGCGTAAAACACTGAGTGGCTGGATAATAACCAAAGAAAAATTACATGTATGCTGCTGCTGTTGCTACTGCTTGCTGTTTGTTGGCTGCTTAACGAACGCGTGATTGTGATGAAATGTTATTAAAAACGAGCGACTGACTGTATCCGAGTTTTGGTGGAGAGCGAAAAGGATCGCTTGCGGAAATAGAAAAATACAACGCAATCCAGCGTGATGCTACTATGCTGCTGCTGCTGTTGGATTGCGTTGCTTTTGTTACTTCATTACTTCTTGCCTTCTTTACTGCTTCGTTACAAATCGCTCGGCGTAATTGTAATTAGCAACAAACAACAGCCATTGAATGCGCGATGCGTATAAAAACGACAAGATGCGCCTTTTTCTGCGTCTTTGGCGACTTCTTCTTCTTCGTCTTCTCTTCCTCGCGTTCGTTTTCTTCGTTTCGCAGAGAGAAGGGATTTTAATTAGATTTATTCACTTGCATTCATTATGTAAGGTTAATCGAAATTAAAAAGTTGCGGTAAAAGTAGTGAAAATACTTGAAGGATTTAATTCTTGGAGGTGTTTTTCCGGATAAAACGTTTAAATTGAAATCGGTTTTTATTTTTATTCTGCGCATTGAATTCGAGCGTGCACTGTTTATTGTTATCAATAATTGCTCGCTTTCGCTACGTGGAACGACGTGATGGTAGCTTGCTTATCAAGGTCAGCGTATAATTTATGGAATTATTTTTGGCATTCCTCGCGCGCGTGTTTCGCCACAAATTCACATATAGCAAATAAAATATAATAAATGTAAAAATGTTTGACGACGATCGCCCATACATTTGAACGCGAACGTATCGAATCTCGGATTTGATTGAATTTTAATAAATACGAAAAACTTTCCATTCGAGAACGATAATCATACGCCGATCTCGCGAAATTAAGTAAGCAGAATTGGAAACACATGGCGAAATAATTTTGCATGCGATTTATATAAAATTTGCTACTCATATAAACAAACATCGATACACGTTTTTATGTTTTGCGTTTATTAATAGCGCGAATCGGTCGGTAAAAAGTTTTACGGTTGATTGACTGATTGATTTTCCGATTGATTGATTGATTGATTTTCGCCCACCAACATATGTTAATGCTGAAATTTAATAGATGTCTATTTCAGCATTGGGTCATTAATAGCAAACAAGTTGGTGCTGTTTTGTGCAGGTATAATTGCAATTGTCAAAATTATCAGACGTTTTATATGAGATTGTATTTAATTATCAACGAGTATTTTTTTACGTAGCTTGTTGTGAAAAACAATAAGCAGAGATAAAGTGAATAAATTCGCTTGATTGATTGCGCCCGAGGCAAGTTGCGAGATAATTCGGTGCAAGTTGATCCAGCATTGAGTTGCGACTAGACAGAATCTAATTTAATGTTGCTTAGCCTGGGTACTCTGCTTTTTTTCGTGTATTGTGTTGGTGTGCAAGCGAGCAAACGTTTTTGCACGTAGGTTTATATTTTATGCTAGATGGCTGACTGGCTGGCTGGCTGGCTGGTTGGGTTGGTTGACTGCAAATAGCAAACACGGTTTTTATCACAATTTTCCGACGATCGTCGTGCGAACACTATACGCGTGCCTGACACGAGTATATGTGCATGCACCACACTCGCGAAGCAATAAAACACAACTTTTTATACGCGTTTAGCAGCGAAACGAAACACGCGCAACGTGAAAAATCCCAAAATGACCAAGTGCTAAGAAGGAAAACTCCACGAAGCTTTTACGCGACGAATAAACGTGTGAATAGAAACAAGCAAAATGCTGCGTTTTTGCGGGCTGATTTTAATTGTAAATTATACTCGCATTAAATTGTGTTAAACATGCTCGCAAATATTTTCCCACCTCCCGTTTTACCGCTGTTTGCCGGTTAATGCCTTTTATTATTTATAATGTGCGTGATTATCGTGCTTAGCATTTGGGGCGTGCGCTGTATTAATCAAGAAATTACAGATATTATTTGAGGCTTTCCCTCAAAAGGCGCCAGACATGTTGCTTTTGTTGTTGTTGTTGATGTTGTTGTCGTTATTGCTTCATAATGTAGTCGACTAATAAGTCGACGAAAGGCGAGAACGTAAATTGAACGTCGAAATGAAATGCAAATCAAATTACATATGCGCAATACATGCATGCTTTAACAGGCGGTAAGGGGGGGCCTATGAATCAATGCGAAGCGGCGGTGCGCAAGTGTAACGAACCACAACAAATTCACTTTGTGTCTACGCAACTTTAGTAGCTTTAGTCTGTTCGATAAACAATTTGATGAATATTTTGACTTTTCGACGACTAGAAAGAAATGTGAAATATCGCGTTGAACAATCAACGTGCGGTGTATTTTTAGACGTGGAATTTGTATGCGGTCAACAGTTTGTGGATATGCAGAACTGAAATAATTTCATGGACTATTACATGGCCTCGAATCTAAATGCAATATAAGAAAATAAATGTTGAGTCAATTTGACTGCGACTGCGTAAATTTACAAGAGTTTAAAATACCAATCGATTTGTTCGAGATCAAAATGTTTCAATTTTTGCGCGTTTTTCTTCTCGTTGCTTTCATTATAATTCATGCGTCTGGTTTCTTATGATTATTTATTGGAGTAGTGCGCGAGCCTGCAATTGGCGTTCGTGTGTTGTTGGTTGTTGTTGTTGTTGATGGCTCGAAGCCGTTCGTCGTTGTTGTGGAAAGTAAGCAATTGCGAAATCTCGCGTAAAAGCCAAGCGAGCTCTCGGCATCAAAAGAAACAGCAGCCGTTGAACACACTAGTCAGCTGAGCACGCGCGCCTTGGGAATTTGTTGTTTGAGATTCAGCCAGCTATCAAGCAGGCAAAGCAAAATGAGCTGCTTTTTGCAGTCGACGAGACTCTCTCATTCACTCGCCGCGCGCGTGAGCACAAATCCAAATATGCGAGACGGCCGAAGAGTCTATGACCCAAATGAATGCAAAACGCAATGTTCAAATGTCGTTGGCATTGTGAGCGCAATTTTCAGCGTGTAGTAAATCGGTGAATCGGTATAATTTTGATTAAAACCCGCCAGACAGACGCTAGGAATGAAGGCATCAATAGATTGTTGACCCGCTAATACCTTTGTTAAGCAGAACCTCCGTGGTGGCAGAGGGCGGCAGCCACGGTAATTAATAATGTAAATTTGCAAAATACTCTATGATCGTAAATGTTTAACTCCACTCGGATGAATTAACAATTAAAAATAAACAAATCCCTCAGAACGAAAACCCTATTAAAGATTGAGCGTGCAAGGTATGCAAGTAGAGAGGAGACTTCGGTCCTTCTAGTTACGAGCTCTGAAAAAATTATAGTAGTAAACCCAATTATTCAATCCTAAATCAAATACCAGCTCAATGTGATGTTTTCGTGGGTCTTCTTTTCTGATCTTTAAGGATTAGTGATCAATGAAGGGCTACAGCATAAGTACTTATGCAACATGGGTTTTACTTATTTATAATTTGTTATTATTATATTGCGGTCTCGGTGTTTCATCACATTGAAATCACTTCAAGTCAACGATTGAGTCTGTGTGTGGTCCAACACATTGATGAATTAAATTGGACCACCAGACTTGTGGACATAATATGCATTCGGGTGGTTGAGATTATTTCATTCGCCTTTAATAATTCGGTAGAAATTCGTAGTGTCATGTTGTGTCAGCCGGCTTAAAATTGGCCTACGGTGGATATCCATTGCGTTGTTGTTTTGTTCTGTCCGACCGAGTTTTGCTTCCGTTTAAACAAAAAACATACGCCACAGGGATTAGGACAGATAAGATAAAAATGAATGGTGCTGCGGTTATAAATAAGTAAGGCAAATCACTTGGCAAATATGGAGTGCCGGTGAGGTGGAACCAAGGAGGAAAATAAGTGAATTAAAAGCTAATTTACTGACAACAATTGTACAACAAAAAAAAGTTACGCATAGCGCAAATTGTTCGACGCAACAATGGAATTATTCGTGCGTTGAGCGCAATTTCAACAAATTGCGTCGATATTTACGTCAATTATTAATATGTTTTTATATGAAAGCCATGAAAAAGCAATGAACGAACGAACGAACGAACGAGTACCAGTAACAACAACGAACGGTGTATGAAATCGCACGTTTTTTGCGCGTGAATTTGATTTGCGTTTATTGATGAATGTACGCTGTATTTTTAATGTTTTTATAGTCGCTTATGAATATTTAACAATGCAATTCGGGGTGTATTACGAGTGGATAATGAATTAGTTGTACATTTTCAAGTGGATTTTATATGGATATTGTTGATGTCAATAATGTTAACGCGATCTCGTTTCAAAACTTGTTAAAAATGGATTATAAATTTATTTTAAATCGATATGGGTTGCGTGTTGGAGAACGACTTTATGCGCTGCGGCAAAATTGGGGCAGGGGTGTCAAATTGACGATTTGACGGTGGTTGGATCAATTTCAAGTTTGAATGATTTCTAAAGTTGTTTTCTAATTTATTTCATTTCTGTAACAAAATTAAGTTTAGCAGGATTTCCATTGGGCGCTTAGCATTTCACGAATTAATGGACAAATTTTGATCCAGGATAATGACCCGTCTTAAAGTCAAGCGTAAGCAGGAGGATGCTTCTGAATGGTATTAGGACAAGCTCTTAATTTGTTCTAAACTCATAAAATCCGCGTTTACCCTCGAGATGCAAAACGGACAAATGAAAACGGGGACGGCAAAATCGTCTCTATGCTGTACTCATATATAGTTTATGATCTGAGTCCATTTAGTCAGCGTTTTAGCACACGCGCGCCATGCACACATGTAGTGGAGAGGTGCGCACAAACGCATTTATCTCTTCGGCGCTCTCTTAGCCAACTCAAGTCAACTCAGTTGCATTCGAGATGCTGCAATACACTTACCCTGTGCTCATCGCAATACGCGTTTGGTTGTTGTTCATTTGCCGTGAGGGTTGTATGTGTATAGTAGTAGTGATATTGCGTTGCATGCAAGCACACATAGTAATGAAGTTGGTTGGTTAGTTGCGCGCACACTCTTACTTAACTCTCTCGCGCGTGGACGGAAAGGCTGGTGGTAAACTTTGTTTATTGCGCTTATCGTCGAACAGACACTACTGCCATCGAGGACTATAAATTTAATACAACGTGGCGCACACGGCGTGTTGCGCGAATTCTATATTGATTTCTTCCCTTGCTACCACCCAAAGCCCAATGCACCACGTGTGAATTGAATATGGAATTTGGAATGTTTGCGCGCATTATTTGCACGATTTGTGTGCGCGCACTCGTGCGCTATTAGCACTCTTCCGGTACGGCACGGATGAGGAGCGCGCGCGCGCGAAGCAAAAGTAATTAAATATAATAATTAAAATTTAAACAAGTCTTTTGTTCCGTGAACACTCCATTGCATTTACACTACGACGCGACGGCGGCGACGACGACGACAACGCGACGGCTCGTAATAATATAATACTTGAGACGAAGTACAAGAGTGAGTGCGTGTTTCTCCTGCTTGCACTTGCATTATTGCATTGCGCTTTTATGCGACACATGCAGCCTAGAAATCCAACTCTAAACTGCAAGTTTCCACTTAATTATAGGAAAAGTTTTCGTGCACACTTGTTAACTATGCACTGCACGTTGCGTTTAAAACACACGATTGAGGCGCTTTGGATGTGTATTTTGTGTATGTATGGAGTTCTTATTTACATTTTGTTTTTACTTATGCGCCCGTTTAGCATTGCGGCGCGTTTCGTGGTTCAAATTTCTCCTTTTGCATTTGCCGGAATAATTTTCGCGATGGCTTTAAAAAAAGCTCAAGTTTTAAATTTCTTGCAGTAATGTGTTCTTTTGCAATGCGGATATTAGGATTTGTTAATCAGTTTTTGGCACGTGCAGCATAAAGTAAGCAAGTACGTAGGCAAGGAAAATGAGCATAAAATAAATTCAGAAAAATGCGCCCGCCTGAGAAGGAAGAATATAATGAGAATTTTGAAGGACATTTTTGTGCAATAATTTCTTATATAATGAACTCATAACTAAACATCATAAAATGCTTTTATGGTCTTTTATTCATTATAAGACCTATTATCGTTACACGCGGCTATTCCAAGAAATTGTAATAGTATTGTTGTGAAGGACGAAAAGATGATGAGTTTTATTATTTTTATTTTGTGCAATTGCCAGCGATATAAACATAATTTAAAGCTTGATTGTTTGCGAATGAATGGTTAAATGCATTTCGTAATTATAAAAGTGTTGAAAAATTAATGGATATAAATTAATAACATCTCCACATCCCCCACAAAGCAGCGAGCGCGCCCGACCGATAATGATTTAATTATGTGTACGCGCTCCTTTATTATAAAAGTTGTGTACATGTGACTAAATAGACGAATCAATGCTGTTTTGTAAATTGTTTGCGATATACGTTTACGATTCAGGCGCGTAGGTGTAAATAAATCATTGGCTTATTATGAGTGGTTGAGTTTTGCAGTTGAGCATGCCTGCTGCATGCTACATACTGCATGCTTGCTCTACGTTTGGATTATATTGCATGAAATTGGGGATTAATACACATTGAACACATTGGCGTGTGATATTGGCGGAACTCGCGATGGTATGCCGGCTTGATATAGCTATCAGCGAAAGCGACCGACAATAATATTTGATTGAAATCTGATAGAAATTGGTGGGCGAACGGGCCGGCCGGCCGGCATGTGATGCGTGCGCGAATTATTCAGAATTATGGGACGCATGCCGTCGCCATCCGTTTGGGATGATTGAACAATCATATTAATAGTTGATACAAATCGCTTGGCAGAATTGGTGCGCCAGCTACAACGCAATGCCCGCGTTTGCGCCCGCTGGCTGTTGTTCTGTCTGCACGAAACTAATCACTGATACTGCCAATGTCTATTCATTATTGAGATTTTATAAAAGTGGAAATCAATTGAAGCGCTAGAGTTGAAATCAATATGGACAGAGGTATTACGAACAGAGTTTACACTAGATGACATTTCACTCGCGCATTATTAATTAACATTATTATTAATTAACGTTATTAGACACCGTACAGAGGCATGCGTTTAATGTGTGGATGTGCATGAAGTGTACACTTGACATTGATATATGTACATGTTGAATGCGGTGTGTGTATGCGTGTGTATGACTAGCTTTAGCTTTGAATCCAACAATTATTCAACTGTACACCACCACACCTTCGATATCTGCATTGACATTTCATCAACACACGGCAAGTAACACTCGACCAATCTCACTTACTCGTCATCAGAGTATGAATGTCAATACTGCAGCGCAATTTAATGACATGCTGATGACATGTTTCACATAACTATTGCTTCTGCATTTCACTAAAATATTTAAGCAAACGAATTCTACTACACCGCGGTGCACTGCTTGCCACTTTGCTTCCTGATTGGCCACTTCGGGTCGCGGATTTATCAATTAATACGTGAAAAGTTTAAAGTAAAAATGTTAATTTTATTTTTCCATGGCTGGAACAATGCCATTAAACATGAGTTAATTACAAAGTTAATTACATATTCAGTCAATTGGTATTTCCACAAGATTTACGCTGATTGTTTGGGTGCTTTATGAGGCGTTTTTGTTGGCATTTATTCATTCGTATTTTGCATATCTTTCCTCGTTTTTGCGCGCCATCTTCGTCCATAATCAAGTCGTTGTAGAATTCATTGATCTTCAAGGTAACAACCGTTCGATCAATTGTTTCCTATCTATCTGTGCTGTGATTTATTAACAACAATTATTCGCTAATTAATGCGTTGGCTGTCCAGTAATTTATGTTTAATTGCTAATTTTGTGAATATGTAGGTACCTTGAACGTTTTTTATTGAGTCGGGTTTTTTTTTCTTACAGCAACTTTAAAATCAAACTAGAAAAAGTTGCAATGAAATGCGAAGAAATTGAGTTAAGAGTTGAAGTGAAGTGCGTACTCTAAGAAGGAAAGCAATTCAATACATGATGCTTATTATCATGATTGTTGACTGGTATTAGAATGTTATTCAACCAGTAATTTATACGACTTTATAACAGATGCTTGGAATTTATTAATAATAGAGTAAGTAGTGCGCATTCGTTCCGTAAGCGTGTTGAACTACGCTCGTCGTCAATATCAACAATAAAGTCGCGCGGCGCGCCGCGGCGATGCAAAAGTTTGAACGCAAGAAAAAAAGAGAAATTGAGTGCATTTTTCCAGTCGACTGGTGCTAACCGCATATAATGATGACGCGCGCGAGCGTGCGCTCGTTACTTGCAATTCGCCAACAACGTCTTAAATAACAACATTCATCAAGTTTGCGCATATTAAAATAGAAAGTCAATTTGCATTCGCTGTGTGAATTCCACACACTTGGCATTTTTAGCATTGATTCAATTACGCATTTGTACTTATTTCTTTTACTTACTACATACACACGCGCACACACGCGTGCGCGCGCGAGCGAATATATTATTGCACTGAAAAAGTGTGAAACGTGTGTGCTTAATTTCTTATTTGTTTACGCTAATTGTTTGTTTATTTAACACGCATTAACAATTGCACTAAATATCAAACCAACTCATGTTTTCTTTTTGTTCCAGGTGAGTTTTCATTGTTTCTCCATTTTGTCGTCGCACTAGCCGGGAGCTTGTGGAAGCTGGACGCGGAAGATAAGTGCCAATTAAAAAGGCAGAGAGTACTATGCTTTTGTTGTGTCTTTTTTTCGCTATTGCGAACGTACTGACTGCGATTGCAGGAAATGCTTGACTACATACATTCACTCGATAATCGGTTTTTTAACGTTTTATTTTATTTTTCGGATTTGAGGTTGCATTAAAAAGTTTACAATGTTGAGAAACGCAAATTAAAATGCAGCATCTCCATTGCGATTCGGTGATCAGAGTCGGAGTAAGATCTCTACTTTTCGCATTAGTAGCGATTAAAATCGCAAATGAAGTTGGTCGCAGTGCAGCAAGCAATTGCACATTCTCAATTAATTAGGTAATAAATACGTACGTGTGCCTCGCGCGCACACATGATGTGAGCAACCGCAGCGATCACCGATTTATTACGCGTGCCGTCTGCGCATACTTGTTGCAAATTGCTTTGCGATTCGCGTACCCACATTCTCGATTAATTAACGGTTAATGTACCACTAGAAAACTGGTATGAGGAGAGAGACGACCCCCTCGATTATAACATTTGATGCACGCGCCGTATGTAAACTTAAACTTCTTATAATCTGCGTCCGTTAAACTTTGCGAGAAGTTTAAATATTCCAAACTCGCTTCGCAACAATTTCTAATTGTCATCATATTCATGAATGAAATGAATGACTGACTGACTGACTGAATGAGTTTATCGTCTTTTATTATTACGCTCATCAATTATGTCTAGACGCTAGATTATGGATGTATACTTTCCATATGCTTAGTACTTAAATAGCAACATTTTCGTTTTTTTTTATTAGGTGAACATACAAACTTTGATTAGCACACGTGATAAGTTATTTTATTTAAAAAGTCGGTGCACTCGTAGTTTTAATAGTCGTGAAACTTCTTGGAACATTGTCGATTAATGGCGCGATAACTTGTGAAACATGAGAGTCTTGTTTGATAATTGAAAATGTCATTGCGTGACATTAAGGCATTTGGGTGAAATCAGATAAGAAGACGAAAGAGAGAAAATTTCAAGTTTCATTTTTCACGGTAAAAATTACTTGCGCTAGATTGTCTGTGTGCATGTGTGTGCGCGCGCACTGGAGAAATAGCTGGGGGTTGTGTGTGTTGCGTGGCGTATTTCCTTGCTTTTGTTTTTGATGCGCTCAAGTTATTACACGCAGGAATTTTCACGCATTTTTCCTTATCACAATATCAAAAACATGTAATGAAACATAAAAATTCGGTGGCGTAATAAAAACACGCTAAGGATAATGTTTTTCCGCTTTGTCGTACGTCAACTTGCACTGTGTGCATTTTCGCGAGAGGGTAGTGAAAACTTTATGAAATCGCTTGTGGCGTTTAGTGAGCGCACGCGGAAAAAAGTGAGAGAGCGTCCAAAGTGAATCGTTGGGTGGTTTATGTTTGCTCTCGCGGTGATATAACAACGCGTATTAAAATAAACATTGCAAACCACTTAATCTCGCACATACTTTTTGCATGGCCCATCCGGCAGTGGTTGTGATGGTGGTGGCGGTAAAAGCAACATCAGGGGCAGCAGGAGCAAAAGCAGTATGGCAATCACCCGCCAAAGTCGAACGGCACGAAAACTCGTCAAGGACGATGAATGTTGTAGCGGCTGCTGCCGTTGTTGCTGCTGTCTCTTGACGTCACGCAAAACACTGGTTCGCGTCGCGTTTTGCTCTTTTTCCTCTCTTGCTTGCTTACGTTTCGGTTGTTGTGCTGGATGTGGATGATTGTACACATTCGTTGCACCAGGAATTTCTTCTGACGCTAGTCATTAAACAAACACGAATGTTCTAAATGCGAATCAAGTGAATCACATTTTTTACGAGCTTGGCAAATATTTGCGCATATTTTCCACCCACACCACCGTTCGTTCTCACGGCGTGCTGGAAACGTTTGGGAAAAGTGTGTTTTTCGCCTCTTGCATGCGCTTGAGATTGTTTATTTATTTCGAAAGCGTCGCAGTCGTACGGCGCGGCTGGAAAAAATATTTAGTGGAGCAATAAAAAGTCACGGCTTGGAAAAAAATTAGACTAGACCTAGATTCACAATCGCTCCGTCTGGCTGCTTTCTGTGTCTGTCTGGCTGTCGCGGTCCGTCTATCTATCTATCTGTTGTGCTGCGAGAATACAGATAGTAAGTGGTAACAACTATGCTACGCGCGCCGCTCGTTAATTGCTCAACAAGCAACCTCTCTGTGTGTACAAAATGCTTTATTATAATATGACATTGACCACGATTTTACGTGATTGCATTGTCATTGTTTAAATGCTGACGGAATTGTGTGAAGGTGACAAGGTAATGAGAGGAGGAGAGGACCGGCTGATGATTGCAAACAAATTGTGCACCTACTTATTACCTACCTTCGGTTAGTCTCGCACGTATGCAAACTTTGCTCATGATTATTAGTGTTATTAAATCGACACAATTGCTTGAACTTGACTGGTTTACAGCGAGAGCGAGTGATTGTTTGAAGATTTTGAGGACACGTTTTTTTTGTCCTGAATTGACAAGGAAGATTTGGCAAAAGATTTATTTATTAGTGTGTGACTACTCATAAATAATATTATTTCATCGTATCGGATTTATATGAAAAGCGATTGTCGCAATAATAATATAGACCGGATGAAAATGACAACATGATTAAATGTTTTCAACGCGTCCCCGAGCTGCTCCGGGCAGTCGATAAAGTGTCGCCATTCGATTTATGCTCCCGGAACGGAATATATCTCATCGGGTCGCGTCGCGAGAAATGTGAATTGCGGTTGCATTGCAGTACATAATGCTCGACTACTACCGTTTTGCTTTTCCAACTCGCAACATGCAGCCGCAACCGAGATGTATTTGCAGCAGCGTTGTCGCACGACGCGACGCGACGCGACGACCGTCTCCACGGATGTCTTAATAATACGGCAAATTCAATCTCGGACAAGAATCACTAATCTGATTAGTCAACTTCAATTATTGCAAAATTGCAACAAACTTGTGAGTTAAATTGAGGGAAAATTGAATTAATTAAAAAATTAGCACATTTCACAGCCGAATTAATTAATTTTAAATTAAAAGTAATTAAATAATGAATCCGCAGAGACAAGTACAAAATTGTGCAAAAATGCAACCGACTTAGTTATATAGGTAAAACTGTATCGAGCGCAGAGATTAGATGCATCAAAAAATGGTGAGAATACAAGGAAAATTGTAATTATTTTGAATTTGTGGGATTAATTAAACGATGACCGTTCATAGCAAACGCAACCCAAATTCCTGGTTCGCGCTAAAATTAATTGTTTATGAAATCGGCGCAGTAACGCGTTAAATTTTAATTACCCAGCGTTGAAAACAAATATATCAAGTCGTGCTTGCTTCGTAGGTAAACAACACAGAGGCAGGCGCAGGTGCGCGGCGAATTGCTCTCTTGTAAATATCCGCGTTGTGATACTTTATCTCTTCCAACATTGCCGTGCGGCGCGCATTACCTTATCCTGCTCGCGCGCTCGGCCTGAAATCATTTGCGCCTCAATCGCGCTCTTAATAAGACACATTATGATTATTATTATTACCATGATTACACTAGCACGGTGAGCGGCGCAAGTTGGTGCGGCGAAGTGCGAGAAAAAGGCGTTTACGCCATGCCAATTTAGCAAGCGGCCAACAAGCACTTTATTATTACGCGCAGCCGCTCGTCGACTGTAAATATTTGTAAACGACACGCGTTTTATTAAGTTGTTGCGCTTTTTGACATTTATATAGATATTAACCGCGGCGCGCACCTTATTTTATTTATTTTTCGGCCAACGCCGGTGGTGGTGGCGGCGGCGACGCGCCTCCGATGGTCGCATTGCGTTGAAATTAAATTGCTTGTCGCTCGTAAGTTTATTTTATGGCTGCATGCGAATAAAATAATCGCGCGTAAGGTAATAAATTTATGCGACAGTTGGATTGACATTTACAAGTTTCAGAAAAGGAATCGTGTTGCGAAGTAAATGCTCCCACTGCTGCTTCTGTAGCAATTGAAGGAGGTAAAAAATCAAATGGAGTAATTATTTAGCGGCTAATCGAGCACTCGATAGGAGAATGATTGTATCAGTACAATACACCGCCAGCCCGCCGCGTACTCTTTAAGCGTTTTTACTTTGTCTCGTTGGCGGTGCACGCTACTGCTACTGCTACTCTTGTTGTGCGGATCGCTATTGTCGCAGACACAAATACGGAATCGCATCAATCCATTGCCGATGTCTTTTCCTTCTTGTTTAGTTCGTTCGAGAGGCAATAAAACATGAAATTACATCGTACGTGCCAACAGGACGCGTCGTGTGCGCACGCTAAACAAAAACGACAAGAAATGTCGATGCGCACTTCTTGTTGAATGTTCAATCTTTTCGTTTTGCTCTCGTTCAGGATGCTTCGTCGTCCTGAGATCCTTGCCAAGTTTTCCCCTCTAGTTTTTGAGTATTCATAGTGTTCAAAGTGTAAATTTCTCGACTTGCCTGAAGAATAATTGTCAATTTTATTAATTATTTGTTTTATAGAGGCGAAGCAATTAACTTGAAGGGTACTTTTAATTATTTATATTTGGTAGTATTATACTTTACGCTTTTATAACACTCGGTTGATAGTTTGATAATAGTGCTGTCGTTGCACTCGCCGGAAATACTCTTCCGAGTCGATGGAATCAATTTTAAAAGGATATTGCAGATAAAACTTTTCTTTTCTTTTTCTGCATTTTCTGCGTTTCTTTTATTTTCTTTGTCTCGCGTCTCCTCTCGTACGTTTTTCTTGTCATGAACACGGATCAAGAAGGAAGAAGGAATGCAATGACTTACCTGACCTCAACGATAGTGCAATTTCATGATTGTTGTGTGTTGTCACATTTGTTCTGGCTGCTGTTCTTGCGAGAAAAATTATGATTTGTAATTAATTGCCTGCGCGCCGGATGATGATAAGAACATTTCGTGGAGTGAGTGGCGAGTGGGCAAAGAGAGAGAGAGAGAGAAAGAGAGTGAGAAGATGTCATCTAATTATTGTTATCTCATAATTATTGTGCGCCGACGATGATGATGAGACTTTGGCTCTCAAACATTGATACGGCGATAATGCTCCACAATTTAATTGAGTCGCAAACATCATTTAATTACACGCCACAGAGAGTGGAATGCAATTACGCTGTGTGCACATACAACATTCAAAATTCACGACCGCCTATGAATAAATTCGCGTGCGCATTCCACGTATTGTGATTGCTGCGTGCAAAAACGAAAATCGATTTATTTTCATTAATTTATACGTTATGTATTCGACATCATGATGCTATTATCATAGGAAATGCAGCAATTTTCATTTCGCGGCAAATGGAAAAGTTGAAAGTGTGTGGCATATTCACGCTCAAGGGCGCAAATTTAATTTTCAAGTGAAATTCGTAAAATGCTTCTAAAGATAAATTACTTAATCGTCTCGTATTGTTTGATTGTGATTCTCAAATTAACGGCCAATAAATAATTGTAATAAATTCGATATTTTTAATTAAATTTTCACATATCGCAACAATTTACTACTCTACGCCTGAGAATTACTTGTGAATTTTTTGCGTTGCGTTAAACTATCGAATAACCTTCAAGGTTAAGCGCATAATATGTGCTTAAATGTACAACTTTGTATAAGTACATACAGGTACGTAATACGAAAATGATACGCCAAATAAACAAGGCATTCCGTACCTACCTACGCGAATAGATATAATTGTCGAGGAAGAATCAAAACGAAAACAAAGCAATTTGCAATATAGATAGAGAGATGTCAATTATTGTTGTACTCGGTTTCGCTTTGTCAAACTATGAAATTATACCGTGTCGGAATGACGACGCAGCGTATGAATGAATGAATGAATAAAATGATTACCAATTGAGGTAAATAAATCAACGCATTTAGAATGAAAGCGCATCATTTATTATTTTATGCTCGCAGATGGCGAAGCTATTTAACGCGCAAATGCGATGAGGATTGATAATAAAATATTCAAATTTGTTAAATTATATCACGGCTCTTTCGTTGGTCGGGTTGAAACGCAGCGAAACGCGTGCAATGCGAGTGAGCAGCTGCAACTGCACGATGACCGGATTATAATTCGAAATGATTGCCGTTGTTGTATGTAGTTGTTAATATAGAGGAGGTATACACTTATCCCTCGTTTTTTACGAGATTGTAGTTCATAGGCTCTTTGTGCTGTATTTTTCCAATTTTTCGATATCACAATGAAAAAGTGAATATTTCACACGTTCCTATTACAAAGGCGTGGAATGGGAGAAATTAACTAGGTCGCATGATTATTAATATACGGCAACTGCAAATTTGAGTGTAATGCCCATCTTTCGTATAAATCGAAAACAATATTAATCAGGTATTGATTGTGTTTTTTTTACAGTAGTTACAATGGCTGTGTGGTTGTTGCGCTTCAATACTTATTTCGCAGTGCAGTGGCTACATTGACATTGCAACTGAAATCGACTGTATGCGCTATTAACGTATGCATGAAACTTGTGCAAATATTGCATTCGCCGGCTGTACTTGAATGGTGAATTTATTTCGGTCATGTTTGAATGTCACATGTCATGCTGATATCATCAACACAACACACACAGCATGCACGGCGTAAACGCGCGGTTAATTTCATTCTTTTGCCTCATGAATACGGGCAAGTCGTTAATTTTATGCATATTTTATATATTGATTTTTAATTTATGTAATGAGACAAGGACGCGACGCGATTAACGAAATCACACACGAATCAAGTTGATTTTTTATTGTTTCGATGAACACTGTAATTAATTGTGACTTGGTGACTTTTTGATGCACAGCAAAATATAATAGCACGGTGACAATGATTAATTAGCTAGAGAGGCGGAATCGTGGATAACAATGTTGTTTGAACGCGATGCGTAAATAAAATTTCGGATTGAAGATTGAAGGGAAAATACAACAAATCGATTGAGATTGCCTATTTGTCATGTTTTTTTTCTATTGCGCTACTGATTAACGTGAAAAATCGAATATAAAATGAATGATTTATTAATGAGTCGCCGCATAAAGCCGGCAAATTATTGAGTGCTGCGCTGTTTGTTGAAAAATAATTTAAGGGTGATTTCGGATAACACGTTTTATTAGCGTTGCGTACGCGCGTACAGTCGGCGGGATCGATTCTCTCGTAAAATGCGCGCGCGCAAAACAAATTAGCGGCAATTCATTTAAAACCAGCCGACGCGTTGCGTTTATTGTCAAAGTGCAAGTGCACTTTATTTATTGTGTCATTAATGCAAAGTGCTCGTAATTTTTGCTCGAATGTGAGCAATCTTTAAGCTTTTCATCAGTTGATTTCCATATCAACGTTTTATCATTTTAATTTTTTCCGCGCTGATAAACAAACTAAATAATTTGCGAATTGATAATAAAAGTATTTTCGTAAAAGTGTCTGAGTGATTGATTGATTGCATTTTGTAAAATTATAGGCACTTTAACATTGTATTGTTTCGGCTTGAAATATTTGGAGGTTTTTACGGAAATATTTGGCCCAATAAATTTTTTACGATCGAATGAATGCGCGCACGCAACGCAAAATAATTTAAACATTTAATCTTATTATTAAACTTTAATAACATAAAATCGTGAATTTACGTTGAACGCAATAAGTAAGCGTGCGGCTGTAAAAAATACAAATTGCCAATGGTTTTTTTATAACTCGTAAGTTATTATTATTATTATCATTATGAGTGGCTATGCAAATACATTTTCCGTACGGCTTGGTGAAATTTATGAGTAAATTACGACGTATCGACCTTGCCCATGACAATGTCGCGCGAGTTGAATTGACATAAGCATGCGCGTTTAAATCGGCGGCAAACAATAAGCAATAATAATCAGTCATATTGCATTCGCAATGGAACAAAAAGCAGGACGAAATGAAAAACTGAAGCGTGCGCGCACTCTCGCGATCATACAATGCGTACGTACCGTATGGCTATTAAGGCATTACCAAATTGAGTAATACAAAATTATTCATTGAAAAGCAGCGAGCACGCGCGCTCGCACTGATAATGAGGCAACATTATTTTATCGTGAGGTGTTCGCGGCAAACGGGCCGATCGGTCGGCTGGCCGTGGCCGTACCCGCCACCAATCGAGTTGACGTTTTTGTTATTGTTGTTGTTATTGTAATTCTATTTTGAATTATTATTATTACTGAATGATTAATGCGTCAGATAACACGGCGCGGCACGGCCGTAGACCGTAAGCAGGCGAATTCAATTTGCGCGTTACTGCCATTCAAATAGAATATTACGATGGTTATGCGAAAAACACAAAACTATTTAAACAAATTTACTCGAATTGCACAAGGGAGGCGGGCAGAGAATTGATTGGTACGCGCCGTGAAATTGCCATTTTATTGAGTCGTGCATGCTTAACATCTGGTATTTATTATATATGTGATATATTTTGGTATTTTTCACGTTTGATAATAATTCAATATGCACATCATATTGATTATATAGGTATTTGCATACAATTATGTGTACTTGATTGTTATTGAATTTTCATGTGGCGTTTGTCAATATTTTGCCTCAATTTTAAAATACCATATTAATTTTCATTGGAAATTAGTGCATTTCTGTGTGAGAATTAGGTTTTAGGTATTACTATTCGTTATCTGTTAATTAATTTCTAGAATTCGATGAGAGAGGAATTTCTAGTTAACACGATGATGAAATGCAATTTATTTTTTCATAGTATACTAGTACATATTTGATTTTGCGTCAAAGAATTATTGACGTAAAAATTTGGCAATGACTTTTGAATCAAATTCGCATAGGAGGGTTACATGAATAATTTAGTTGCTAGTTGGTATTTGATTTAGCTTCGCTTTATTTATTGGTAGATTGAATTGCAAAATAAAAATGAATCACGTGCAAATCGAGTGCATCGTTGCAATAATAACAAGGAAAACTACTTGCGCGTCTAATAAATTCACGGCATGCACACATTGAGTGCGCCCGTGTGTTGTTGTATGCTCCTGCTGTGCGTATTGCCCGTGTAACCAGTCTGCACATTGCTGTTAGCAAACATTAAATTGCAGTAATGCTTGGAAAATGTGCATGCACTTACCGCCTGCACGGGCATTCGAATTGCGCGCTCAAAAGTGCTAAAAAGAAAGGCAAACCAAATGGCGAAATAGTAGCAACAACAAGCAAGGAGCAGCAGCAAGCTAGCGGCTACTCTGCTGCTGCTGGTCACAGCATGGCTGGCGGGCCGGCAGCAGAGGAGCGTTTCACAAGGTCAAGGTAATCTACAATTTTCGCTTTACTGCGATATTTATGCGTGTTGATCGGTTCAATTTATTAATAATTTTCCATTTTAAGTTTTAACCACTTCAATAATAGAACTATTTATTACTGGTTTGCGAGAAGCAAATTATGCAATGTTTATGGAGATATTGAATATTAAAAGGCCGTACCGTTTTGTTGTTTTAACAACAGTCTCTTACACAATATGACAATTGTGCATTATTTTCTTTTATTAACCAACTTAACGCGCGTGCGCCAAACAAAAGCTATATGTATAATAACAATTGGGCAATAATAATTATTTATGCTTGTAATATTATTTGCCGGCGTCGACTGAAATTTTTCAATTAAAAACAATAAAACCTCGACTCGATCTCGCAACATTATTTGTGATAAAAACCCATTTTATTCAATCTCCTCGAATGTGCGCGCGCGCTCGCGCTGCGTGTGGTTTGTTTCGAATCAGGTTATTGTGTTGTTGGCGCTGTAAAATTCAATTGCAATTTCAAAGTTTGCGATTGGCAAACTTGCCCCGACCGATCGGTCGTGCTCCATTCTGCGCTATTCTATTCCATTCTATTCTATTTCATTCGATTTTCCCTCCCGTTTTGCGTTGTATCTATCGGCAATGCATGCATTGAGCACTACTACTAAATGTGTGGCAATCGAACGAGAAGCTCTTGCGCGCTCCACGCTGAACTCGTACCCTATTGCGCGCATTGTTTATACATGATTAAACAACAGAAAGTGCAGTGCGCAATCGGCGAACGCGTTAGGTAATCTCGCGGCAGCTCGCGATCGCGGGCGCGCGCGCGCGGGTGTTGCGAATGCTTCGTCGTGATGCAATGCAATTGCTTAGCTTAAGAGCGCTTGCTGCTAAAACACCACCGAAGAACAACACTTTATTCGGAGTGGCTGGCTGGCTGAATGAGTAACACTCGCCTCTGCGAAGCTAGCTTCTTGCATTATTGATGCGTCACTCTTGTTCAGAGATTTATATGGTCTTACGAGTAAACGTTACGAGTAAACGTGCATACATTTTCTGGTTGGTTTGCGGTTCAGTTTTTCCAGCGATAGACTAATTATAATGATCATCATCGTAATGGCAATATTGGCACAATATTGTTGTTGGCGTGTGATGCACACTTATTAGTATTGTATGTCGGCGAATACGAAACACGAGCCTATTAATTACTATATTAAGGACATGTACACGCGCGCTTATCGCGATAGCGCAATAAATCGTTGTTGAATGCATACACGCGTGAACGACACATGCGCATATATGGAAGAAGAGAGCAGAGAGAGTGAGAGAGACAAAGAGATTGTTAACAATGGAAATTGGTTTAACGTATGAGTTTGTAGATGTGTGTTTGCCTTGCGCTTGCCGCCATGATGATAAATATTGCACTAAAGTGCAGAGGAACAAAGTCTACAAACTCATTGCCATTTATAGATTGATAGTGCATACAGTAGGGTTCAGATGCATTAATATTGGAGCGCGTATGCAAACGTAATTTTATTAACTAATAATTTTTCGAGACTTCTCCTAGAAACATTGATAATTGGTGAATGTAAATAAGAGATAAGAAATGTACGTTATGGATTTAGCTATTTTCATACATTGACATTGGTTAGGTATGTGGTTTTTGCATGCGGAAGTAGATTTTTATTTCAATTGCTATTGTACAAATAAAATTTGCGTGCAGCGTGTATTCAACAAATATAAAAGCGCGTTTTATATACTGCTATCGAATCAAATACAGAGGTGTGGAAAAAGACGATGGAAAAGTAATACTTAATTAAAACAATAATCAATGATTATTCTACCAATTATTAGTGGTAATCGACAATAATAGTCGATTAATGAGACCGACTAGGTGGATAATGATTTCGCACCTGGTTGCGGGGCCACATACACAATCATTCTTTTATTTCATATTTTATTGGCAAAACACTATAAACTACTACCGTATATGCAGCAATTTTTAAAATGCACAATGCAATAAAAGAACATACTAAAAGTACTCTCATTCAAATTGCGTCATAACTTTTCCGATCTGACAATAAATTAATGAATGACTAAGCAAATGCACGCACGTGTATGTTAGAAGTAGCCGAATTAATCTACCGAGTTTTGATGGATTTAATTTGTAATTTCAACATTTGTTTTAATTGATTTGAAAACGTGTGTGACAAATGGCCTTCGATTGATGTCGTAAGGCAAACGACCTTTTGAGTTTTGATGCGAATATTAGGATTTTCATTAACTAATTGCAAACCAATTTGTCGAAACGTGCAAAAAAGCGACACAATGATATTATGTGTAGCGTCGAACAACAAAATCTGCCGACAAAACGACGCGCGGCAATTAATTTTACGCTAACGTAATTTACGGCTCAATTAATTAGTGTTGTGTGCGCGCGCGCGCCTCACGTTAATGAGCAATGGCGCGAGCGCGTTTGCGTTTGTTGCTGTTGTAATGCAAAGTCAATAGCTCTTGATCCGTCACTTCCGCGAGGAGTTTGCCGGGCTGCGCGATTGAATAATGCGATGCACATTCGCAGAGTCGATGAGTAAGAGAGAACTTTCTCGGATAACGGTTTTATTGAAATAATAAAATGACGACAAGATGTGTAAGAATCGGAGTGCAGTGAAGAGAATTGAAGGCGTTTGGAGGTTGGTGGTGGTTGTGGTGTTGAGAAAGTCGAAAAGTAATCGGAATGTTTAGCGACGCGAAATTATGCGCAAAAGATGATGATGAATGAAATACAATTGCAAAGTCTTTGCAAACTCTCCGTTATTTGCTATTCTCAAGGACGTTGTCGGCGGCGCACGGTGGCTTTACTGGTGCTTGTGCTGGCTGGTGCGCAACAAGCAAGAAAGAAATGTGGGTATACAGTTTGCCGAAGAGTTTGAGCGCGCTTGACCCACATTTCGCCAATTTAGCGATGACGATGACGCACTGTGAATGATTATATAAAAATGTACGAAACGTACAACAATCAACGCTGCGACGCGCGACGCTTGCTGACGGTGAGTAACGTACAGAGAGAAAGAAACTACTTTCGAAATTATAAACAGTTGACTAACTCTGTGCTGCTAACGCACCACGCACGACGCGACAAGCGAATTGAAGACGACGAAGGTATTGCTGGAATGCGCGTACGCAGATTGCCGTTACTTTATTTATTGCTGGCGCGATAACAAGGCAAAAGATACTGCAACGAGACGGCGACGAGTTCAATGATTATGCGCGTGCTTGACGTGAAATATATATATACACCACCATACATGTATATGTTCAGGATTCATTTGCTTTGATTTGTTTTGAATACGGAAAACCTCTTTGCGAGATATTGCGCGCCACAAGCAAAAAGAGTTGCATCCCGATCAGGTCGATTGCCGTTTGGTGTGGTTACCATCGCAGAAGCCAAGCTGTCAAAGAACATTTCTTGAACGGAAAACGGATATGACGATGACGCGTCGCGACATAACATGTTGTACGAGATACACGTAATAAAATGCAATAACAACCAAGAAATTGGCTTGGTTGACAGGAGGCGAGGTACGAGAGGAGTGAAGTGGGTTGTTTTGACGCATAAATAATTTGTGCGAATTATTACATTTGCTTTGGTTGTTCATGCATAATGAGATGTGACATTTTGTAAATTATCTCTGAATGCCTACATAATTGTAACGTTAAAGGCTACGAGGAGTGTGAGTGTGCTGCTTTGCTGTCTTGTCATATCTAAAAGTGTCACTCAATCATATGGGACACGCATGATAACTTTATCATTTATTTGCGGTGTGTGTGAATGTGCGCTGAATGCGCATAGAATTTGCTCAGAAATGTTATTCGACAAGCGAACGAACCGCAGCAGTTTCCGGTGGTTAGCACCTAGCAGTGGAAAAAAACAATCTGATGGCAATGGACACACACAAACGAACAATACAACTGCGATAAAGTGTTTGTGATCGCGTTGCTGATGAGGAGGTGATAAGATAGTAATTGCTAATTGATGCACGCACTCGATGATAAAAGTTGGCGTTATCAACGTTGGCCGGCATACATGATGACGATGGTGATGATGATGATGAGCTTGAAAATAAATTTATGTTATCAGCAACCAGCGCATTTGCGAAAAGTAATAAATAATAAGTATCGAGTACGAAAGAATTTTAAAGTTTCTTATAGGCGAATAAATCATCATGTATTGAAGAACGGTAATTGTAAACTAAATGCGTAGTAAATTGCCGCTAAGCACACGAAGTAATCGCCGATGAACGAAGAAGTGAAGAGAAATTCTCGACAAGGTTGTTCGCTTCTTGCATTCTTGTTGTTGTTGTTTTGTTGCTTTTTCATTCCTCGACTTCTTCTTCTTCTTCGTCTGCTTCTTGTTCTAGGCAAGTGTTTACTCTGCCACTCTTTGCAAGTAGCAGCACTTTGGTTGTTTATTTGTTTGACGTTTAGACTTTTGTCTTTTATTTGTTGTATGTATTTCATTTGTCTGGTCACTTTTTACTCTTTGCGCGCTTTTTCTTTTTGAGATTATAAAAATATGAAGATTGTGCATATACGCAAAGAGTTTTGCTCAAAGACGCGTCTATAGCTCGAAGGTGCTTCTTCAGAAAGCAGCAGGTACAAAGAATTTCTTTCGTCTGCGTCTGGGCTGTGCCCGAGGGGCAGCCGAGAAAACCCCTACACTTAATTCGACCATCAACAACGCAACACCAGCATCGGCAGATAGTATTTAGTCTTGTCGGCCGCCATCGCATGATATCGCGTGGTGGTTGGTCATCAATGCCAATGACCAGATTGGCATAGTTGGTCCATTTGGTTTCGGCGCAGTGGTGTGTGTGTGTGCGTGCGAGATTCGTGCAGAAATTGACCTGCGTGCATGTGTATTGTTGTTGGCGGCACTCTTTGTCAGCTGCCGCGTGACGATTCTCTCTCAAAGAGAAGATTCAGTTTTCGGCGAAACTTTTCGACGTGCGGCGGTTAGCCTCATGCTCTCGCGTATCATCATCGTCGTCGTTGCCGTCGTTGTCGTCGTCGCCGTTGACATCGTCGTCGAAGCACTTTCAACTTTCGACCAGCAGCAGCACCATCAACTTGTCGCGTTCGCGCGCGTCGCCAACAGCTGTTGGCTTTCCCTCCACGTTCGTTTATTCGTTCGTCGTGTATCCATTTTGCTTTTTGTTTTTGTATCTACGTGCATGGATGGAATATATTGGATTCTCTTATCAGTTTAGCCGCCATCTCTGTGCATGTCTCTATATCTAGCTGTGGTGTACTAAAACATTGAGTGTTTATTTTTATTATTACGATTATTATTATTACTGTGAATCTATTTTTTATCGAAGGTAAATTGATTTTTTCCATGGAAGAAATTGTGTTTCAATTGAAATGAAAAATGTTGAAATACAGTTTAAAGTTTTGTCAAAATCAATACATGTTGTGTACAATATGAATTTCGAAGAAGAAAGGGGTGATTAAAGTGTCAACGAGTTATATATATACTGTCAACCATAATTCAGAATTGAGGGTTGTAAAATGTATGCAATCAACTTTTACTTCTTAAAATTCCCAAAAATATTTTATAGATTGTCGTAAATCCTTGATATTATATGACTAGAAGAAATTACTTTGCGCTCGAGGACAAGCTGAACAAAGTTGAGGAAAAGTTGGAAGTGACTTGTTTCTTAAAACGTAACGTAACTTTATTGATTACGTACTTTAATAATAAAATCTTGATACATTCGGCGAAACGTATCGCAATTACGGTACGTATGTGGGCGGTAATATTGTTAGTGAGACGACAAGACGCACAACTTATTAAATGGTTGAGAATGTCAGAGGGTGAATTCGCCCACGACATCTCGCATGTAGACGCGACGCGCGACGCCTGCATCCCCTTTCGCGTCTCATTGCTTGCTAAAATAAACCGGAAAGTACGTACGCATTTGAGGGCTAATCTATTTATAAACGCGCGGGCGCGTAATGCAATACTAAGCTCTCGTTCGTATACTTTTTGATGTATTTGTGTAAATGTGCTTAATTAATGCTCCTTTCTATTTTTGTTTCAGGTGAGTGTGCCTGTGTACTTTGCTTGGGTTGGTGGGTATTTTCATTGCGCGCCCGCGCTTGACAGCCCGAGCTGGACGTCATCGAGTATGTGAAGTAAGTTGTTATCTGCACGTTAATTCAATTAAATCGAGCCGGCCGGTCGCTCAGTCCGCACGGTGTGCCCGTACTCGTGCCCCGTTATGGGCGTCAAGTGGCATAAAAAATTGCACGTGCAAGACAAACGTGCGCGCCATTTACGCGCCGAGATTTGCACGCCCGCTAGTGCGCGTGCGAAGCGACGCTTGCCGCCTCTTACACGGAATGGAAAGCAATTTAATTTCCTGTGGATGATCTTTCATTTCTCCCTTTATCGTGCGTGCTATGGGCGCTCTGAGCGTTCACAGCGCGCTGTTCGCCGCGTTTGCCTTTCTCTCGTTCGTCTTGCCATGTCATTCTTCATTGCGCGCGCTCTACGCTCTTCACTCTTACTTTCCCTTGGCGGTCGGCCGTTGCTGCTTTGTTGACTGACCATTTCAATGAAGCAAGCAGCTATGGCTAGTTGCTGCTGCTGTTGCTGCTAGCCAGCGCGTAAAGTGTGTCGCAAAGTGTAACGCGTTGTTGCTGTTTTGACATTTTATGATGGATTAATTCATTGCTGTCACATGCTTTGAGTTAATTCGCTTTGGTTTCTCCTTCGTTTCACCGTTTATGATCTGCGCGTTGTAAAATTATGCAATTTTATCGAATTACGTTGAGTCGCAGATTTCAGCATTAAATTTGAAGCGGTAAACGTACGTTTCAATATATAGGGCAGATTTCGTAGCGCGTATTTAATGTATTTTTAATTCAGTTTATTTTGTGCTTCGGGCGTGTTGATATTTTGAAGCTTGTTTAATTAAAACAACCCTTTCGTTTTCTGCGTATACAGTGGCGCCACCTGCTTGTCGGCTCGGTTTTACGCGATTAGATTTAAATGCGCGACCAGCAGCCGACGCGATTAATAATTAATATGCAAGCAGTGAGTGCTGGCAGCCGTTTTGCAATTTTCCACATTCACACTGTATTGGACTGTATTGGCGCCGTCTTTTTGCGTCTTTTCGTCGCTTCGTCGTTTTCATTAACTGCTTGCGTCTCTCGGCGTTGACTCGCGCCCATTTAAATTTCGCATGACGACGCGGAAATTTGTGCGCGGCATATGTCGTCGCATCTCTGTTTATTTCAACCCCCGCAGCACCAGCAAGCGGAGACTTGTTTTAGCTGTGGAATTGGTGCGATTTCTCTCTTGCGTACAAGGCCCGACAAAATACAATCGCGCGCGTACACACACCCCCGCACATACGCGGACACGATAGCATGCACTGATCGCTGATGAATCCCGAACTCTGCCGCCTCCTTTTCCGCACGGTGCGTGCGAGTGAGACGTGGCGACATTCAAATGCGATCAATGCTTGTCTCTGGCGGGCGGGTGGCGGCAGCAGCAGCAGTAGCAGCACACCATCGCGTTCAAGTTTGTTCCAACCATGACGCCACGTGCGCGCGCGTACTCTTTTGCGCACGTATGCCGTCTTGCGCCTTCGGGGTGAGACGGCGAATTAACGGTGCGCGTGATGGTGAGTGGCAGGAGCGCGAGGCGAGCGCGCAGGATTCGATCGTGTACGTGCACATTCAAAATTTGCGCGCTTCGTAAAAGCACCAGCACCAGCACCATCAGCACACCGCCTCCAACGGTCGCATAAATATCTAATGCACATAGGTAAATGTTTCCCACACACAAGGGAGGAAAAGCTATCCGCGCAGTAACCTTTCGGAAGTATGTAGCGGTTCTAGATGTTGAAATGCCAAAGGGGATGCAATTGTGCATTTCGCCTTTCGTTCTCTCTCCTCCTCTCTCTCTCTCTCTGTCTCTCTTGCGTTCTACATCGCGATAATGAACATAATTGAACAAGTTTGCCTTAACCAACTTTTTGGTGTCCTGTTAAGTGATTCATAAATTTATTCCAAATTGAATTAGCGCGCGCTGAATGTTAAAAATTATTTTATGTAACTAGTTTAATTTTGAAGGTAAATTTTGTAGCAACAAACTATTTCATATGCGATACACGAGCCTATGTTAAGAGGACATTACGATACTCATTCACGGGGTCAAAGTTGTGTGCGCGATATGTTAACATCCATTCTTGGATGTCCTCCTCCCCGTTCGTCTTGCTTGAACCAATAACTTAAATACTACGCGCCCGCTTGTAATATGCATGTTTATAGAGTGCTTCTACTTCCTCCGCTTCGTCCTTGTCGTTCGGTGCGAGGCGCCAGAAGGACGAGAAGGAAGTGGGAGCCAAAGTTAAGGTAAACGTAGCACACAGCAAATGACAGGCAAGCGAGCGCGCGCGCTTCGCAACCCGGTTATATCCGCGCGGAAACGTCTTGCTGTTACCAGCACGCAGAGCAACCCACACGCCACGAACGCCAACGCAGAGAGGACGAAGGACGATATGGAGTATCCTGCAAAGGATAGCGTTACGCGCGCGCTCACACATACACACACGCACACCACCATCGGCGATTTGCTTGAATGTAAAGTGGCGGACCGAAGCGTTCCGCAAACGAAATTACTTTGAAACTTTGCATGCCGTGGCGCGAGATGCGATGCCTTCTTGTTCGGGATAGCTACTAAGTAATATGTTAACTAATTTTCATATTTGGAGAATTACGCTTTTGACAACCGTGTGCGCTGGGCAGGACTGTTCGTATAACTGAACATTATACAACTCAAACATGCAAAAGAAGGCGAAGAAGAAGTTGAACGTGCCGAAGAAGAAGTATAAAACAAGAAGATTTTTGCATATTCATTGCATAATTATATCTCATTATAAGCAAAGTACTTTCTAATTGGGTTACAAATTAATTACGTTGCTGCTGTGCGATTCGAATTGATGATCGATATTTAACGAGCGGGCTGATTAATGGTGAATTTAATTATTTGCGCGTACACAAAGGCGTTTGACCCCCGTTCGTAATCAATGACCTTGAATAGAAGTTGAAGTATGCGGATTGGATAATAAGTTTGCAGTTGTTTGATGAGTCGATTAGAATTAAATGATTGTCCTTTTTCGTTTGACGTGTGTATGGATGGTGCACATTGAATGATGGAATGCAGCTTTTTGCTCGATTCGTGCTGCTTGCGCGCGCGCGCTGAAGGAGGGCGCATTACTAAGTGCTTTTCACGGTCAATCAAAACTCCATTAATTACATACCGCGCTCGCGCGCGCGAGCTCGTCTACTGGAGTTGCTTGCTTGCATGCAGCGAATACCGTTTGAAAACAACGCGTGCACGACGCGCTGGCTGCCGTCTGAAAAGGGCACGACCTTTAACATTTCGGTTTCATCCTGCGGCACTATTTCGCCATTGCGCCATTCAAAAATTTGCATACTTTACGAAGGCAGGGCAAACGCAACGTAATGATACGACGATGTTTGGTCATTGTTTAGCGGTTTTCGTCGAATTGCTTTTATTCGCATAGAGTCTCGCGTATTTGTTTTATTACTGTTTTTATGCGCGTCATTTGCTTGATTGATGGGTTCGCGCTGGGTGGAAACGTTTAGAGAAAACGTGGATGAGAAATAAAATGGGGAATGTGTCTTAATCATGTGCCAGTTGAGCAATGAATAGTTTATGATAAGATACTTAAACTTATCAGTTTGCTGCGAATGACGGCACACAGCGTACACGATGCGGTGCGGTGGTGCGGCGGTGGAAACTTTGAACATTGCTGCCGGCGGGCGGCGTGCAGCGGATGTAGGAAGAATACACTGGAATATACTACTACCCTTCTCGATGGAATCTACGCACTCGTTTCACTCGATCTATGTATTGTATATCTATAAAGGCATTCGCATCGAGGAAATCCGCTGGGGAAAAAGTTTTTCGTGCGGAAAGATTGGCGCGAGCGACTTTTCGATGCGCGGGGAAATCTGAAAAATCTGTTTTCCCCTTTTATTGCGTTTACGTTGGCTGTTTGTCATCCTTGGAACGCGTTCGCCACCCCCCGCCAATACCAACGTCGTGTATTATCCGTGTATTTATATATACATGAGGCGTGCGCGCATACTACACATAAATAAATGGGATGTTGATTTATGCGTTTTTTCACCTCTAATCCGTGCGACTGGACCGAACCGTATAAATCCATTCTCAATTTTCACACATACGTACGTGCAGGACACCCATGGATTTTTATATTCATCCCCCGGAATAAGTCGAAATGTTTATTTTGATATATTGGTTTTGTTTATGATATTTGCGAATGGATGTGTGAGCGAGCGTGCGTGTGTGCTTGCATGGGTTGGTAAACATGGTCGTCGGTCATATTAGATTTTCCGATTTTCATTGTTCCTTGGGATATGTTCATTGTTACACCGTTTATGAACGGAATGAAGAATATACACACGACGAGATGTGATGGATATCTCTTAGGTTGGCACACACATAAAACACTTTCACTTTCATTCCATCTTTCTAGAATATTCATTCGGATTTCTGTATCATGGCAAGCAACCTACATTCGCGTTGGCTTGATGGACGGACGTGTAGGCTACAGAGTCAAAGCCATGCAAAAATACAGATTGGGGAAACATGAATTTGCACTGAAGAGAAGAGAGGCCGTGAAGGGTGAGCGCGCACAGAAGACGCGGCCGCCGTCGACGACGATGAGGTGAAGCAGGAGGAGGAGGAGGAGGAGGACGATGGGGAGCACGGGGAACGCGCATACATGCAGACATACTGCTTTCGCCCGAAGAAAGCAATCTATTTTCCTGTTTTATTTATGCTTTCATTCCGTCATTCGGCGCCACTTTTCTCGCTCGTATCATACGGATGTGTACACTTTCTGTTGGTACGTTTAGCCGTTTTTCCCGACTGGTTTTTCTTTTGCGCCGTCTTCTTTAATCCCGAATCTTCGCAGTTATGTTTTTTGCGTTTCGCTTTTGCGTGCTTTATGCGTCTTCACCTGGAATTTACCTATGGACTTGGAAGTAAATGAAAAGCAGTTTAATAGCTGCCCGACTTCACTGGCTGAAGGGATGAAGTTGGGCGGTGCGGGGGAGCGGGTGCAAAGAGGGTATTTGCTACAAATGTGAATTACGTCACAATTTAGTTGGTTTGAGAATTGGGAGTAGGCTTTTTTCGTGTTTGCCGATGGAAGAACAAGATGAACTTTGCTGCGCTTGTTAATATTTTATTTTATTCTGAAAAATTGTGACCCAATTGTCGTTGTCTCTTTGGTCGCTTTGGCCGTTTCTTGTCGAGTGTTTCAATTTTCTTTTGCTTCCATCTTATTAATCTCAAAACGACAAAAGTTTGCATTGTCGGTTTTTTGCGGCGAGGTTAGTTTTCGCATGATTGGACTTGTTTCAAGTTTGTTTGCATCGAGAGCGACTTTTCTCATTTTATTATTTGCGGCGCAATGCGATGCGAGTTTTGACAGAAATGTATGAAGAGGAGAGCTGACTGAGCTGGCTTGCCTGCTGGCTTGCTGGCGCGCGATTTCCATTCTGGCATTACGTGGCGCGCGCGCTCTGTACTCGTAGATGATTGTATGTCGGAATTAAATTGGTTTTCTTCTTATTTTTGCACTTTGGCCGCACGATTCGAATGTGTATTGAAAACGTACGCAAACGTTGAAATTATTTGATATGCGAGTAAATTTGTCTAATGAAAAAGTTATTTGAGCGCATTATTTACCTGCAGAATGTACGAAGCATTCCGCGTTGCATTATCAAGTCGATTGTTTATCGTCGTCATAAATAATCGTAATTTCGCCGAAGCATTTTCAAAGTGGGTCTTTTTAATGCCGCGCGTGCGACTTTGCGAATAAGTCGCTTGCTTGAAAACGTTGAAGATGTTGGAAAGTTTTATCCGCGGTAACAAATAAATGCGCTTGGCGTGTATTTGCACAAAAGCTAGCTGGCTGGCAGGCAGGCAGGCAGGCTGGATGGCTGGTTCATAGTCATTCCTTTTTCTTCTTCTCGCTCCTCTTTCTTTATCCTATCTACTCTTGCGCGCGTACAATGCTGTATTGCACGGGATAATGTCTGCGTGAATGCAATACTTCGACGACGACGGCGGCGGCGGCGGCGGCGACTGGTGGCGGCGATGGGGATTGCTTACTTACTTGCTTGCTTGGTGCTTTGGAAAAGTTTTCAAAACGTGCGCGAGACACATTTCACGTTTCGCAAAGGATAATCTCAATGCTCATACTCATACGCGCATCAAATTTTTTTTCGTATAAACCTTGAGTATTTGATTCCGATAAAAGGCTATTGTTGTTGCAATGATTCGTGGGCGTATTTTTGCACAGTATTGATATGTGCGGGCGAACTTTTGAAAATATTTTAAACATTTCCGCCCGCGCATTTTTGTTTGGGTTTTCTTGTGAGACAATACGATCGTAATTTATTTGACTTTTCAATCTAACTTGGCTAGAGTGATATGGTTGTTTTTAGTCGCGTGTCACTTGAAAGAAAATCAGCTTGAATAACGGGAAGATACTTTTCCTTGTTGATAAAATATTAAATTCTATGCGCTTTTGTACTTCTTTATAATGCTGAAATTTTACGGCGGAAAATTTACTACTGCATAAGGAAATTTTATGGGGAGAAAAGTGGAGAAATTCATGGAAGAAAATGTTCTTGTGCCACTTGACATTTTGACACATTGATTGCACGGCAGGCGCGAGTGCGTTATCAGCATATTATAATTATAAGTGCAGAGTCGCGCAATTAAAGTTGAAATAATTAGAAATAATAAGAATTAATAACGATAATGCATTCATGCATAATTTATGCATCGCCGCCCCTTAGACACGCGCATCCTACGTACGAGAGGCAAGCCGAGCCAAGCCAAGCAACCGGAAATGCGCGTCGAGTAGTAGTAAACTTTGGCTAATATCACCGCGAGACGACGACGGCGGCGCGTCGACGAGTGCAAAGTACATCTGATTTATTCGTGTAATTTAACGTTGTGCATTAATAATGAAGTCACATTGAGCGGAGGCGGCAGCAGTGGCAAAAGTAGTAGTTGCAGCGTGATGCAATGTTGGCGACGAACGACACGCGCGTGGGTTTGTGGAGGCGGCAATGCTTGGCGTAAGAGTTGAGCACACCAGTTTGCGCTCGTTTGCCATCCGGACACTCCTTTCGGTCGGCGTTTGTAGTAGTGTACTGCTGCTTGCGCCGCCGCCTCCGTGTCGCAATGATGGTGGCGGTGCACCGAACGTAGTACGTACGATACGAATGCATCGAGAGCAGCCGGCTCGTTGCAGAAATTAATAAAGTCGATTTGCTCCTGGGGGGATTTGCCGAACGTGCTGACAGCGCCGCTACCCTTGTCGCCACCGACCGCCACGGCTGCCGCACGAACATTTTTCAGCACATTTTTCATTCGGCCCACATTGCATCGATGCCATTTCGTCATTCACCCCCTCTCGCCTTGCGTCATGCCGTCGCTCTGCGTTTATGCGGCGAGTGCACGTTTCCGGTTTTATTGCGTTTTGCAAAATGCATTCAAAGTGGACGAAATTCTCAACTTGTGTGCACTCGTGGAATTAAGCAGCACTCTACTTGCTCTTCGCGTTTAGTCAAAATTTTCTCGTAACAGAAAAAAAAACGCAACAAGATATGATATATGTCGGCATCTCGCCTTCCCTTATCCCACTGAATCATAAATTATCATAAAACATTTTATATACCGTTTGAGAATTGTAGCAAAAAGCAGCAGAGAAGAGAGCAGGGAATGAAGACCCTCTTGGTTGTTTGGCAAAAGTTTACAATTGCCAGCTGGGTCGTCGCGAAACTTTTTCGGCAAATCAAAATTTAAATTTTACGAGGGTCGTCCAAATCTCTAACCAAATGACTTCTAACAAGCAATTCACTTACATACAGGGTCGTCATTATCCAACCCTCAAACGGCGGCCTGTCGCCCCATTAAAATGAAGGCTCAGTGCGCGCGCGACAGCAGCAGTGAATATGTTAAGTTTTGCAGATTTTAATGATTTTACCACCAGCACGAAATACAGGGTGTTATCTCTCATTGTCGTCTGCGCATTTTTCGCCGTCGCGTATACACTAGGCAAACAGGGCATGTGACACATAATATCGTAATAACGTGTGTGTGCTGCGCGCAGGAAGGCAACCTCGACAATGGAGGTGAATTTCTTGCACTCGCAGCACGTTTGGATGTGCCAAGCGCAGGATCTGCTGCAGCAAGCTTGCCAACACACATTATCCTTAATTGTATTCGACCAATGGCGGTGAGCGCCACCCGACATAATATTATCCGGAGTGTGAAATTACAATTTAATGTGATAAAGGGATTTCGCTCATGGCAAATGGGGTGTGCTATGGTGCTGTGCACCGCGCGCGCGCCCGCGCGTCACACGCCATCGCGCGCACTTGCCGACCACCTCCGCAACCCCGATTTGTTTGCATGGATGTGTGCGAGGACAATGTGCTAATTGTCTTGGTATTAGCTTCAGTCAGTAGAGTCCTGCAGGACCAAAGCGTAACTGATTGTATCGTTCGCCCACATGGAGATACACACCCACTGAAACCCACACACACGAGGAAAGTTGATGTCGCTTAATAATTTAATTGCTCTCGATCAGGTGTCAATAACCGCAAGGTGTTTGTTGCTGCAGCTCGTGTGTAATTTATTGATAACGCTTTGAAACGGATGACAAGTTACACAGCAAACCTGACTAAACTTTTATCATGTACGTAAAATGTGGGATTTTAGATTGCATTTCGTTTTTACTTCATTCCAGTCGAATTAATTCAGTCACGTTTGCCATTTTTCTTTGCTTTATCATTGGTGGGCGCGCCGTGCGCACAAAACTTTTTCTTTGTTTGTTTGGCAGCGTGTCATTGACATTGCACGGATAGCTGTGGTGGTGATATTACCACCGACGTGTTAGTGGGAGAGGGTGGTTGGCAGCAGGTTAGGCGCGTAGAGGATGGCGGTTGGCGGTGCGATAAGGATAACGTCGACTATATACAAAACATATAAGTTTATAAGTTATGTAGGTCTCGTATTATATCAAAAGCATATCGAGCATGAGCATGCAGCAGCAGCAGCAGCAGCAGCAGCAGCAGCGGCAGCGGCAGCACGTCGATGGTGGGTGGCAAATGGGCTGCTGCACACTGTGACGCCACCACCATCGCGGCCGCCACCGTCGACGATGACTTGGTAGTCGAAGGCGCCAATGACACGTACATATGTGGCGGTAAAGTGAAGAAGTAGTACTAGTAGTCGTACAGCGCGTTTAGTATGAGGCGGTGGCGGCAACTCTGGCTGTGTGCAGACAAGGAAAAAATGTATAAATAATTTAACACCAACGACAAAGTGTACGACGTCGTTGCGAGAGAGCGCACCCGCTCGTTCGTTCGTTCGTTCGTTCGGTCGCTTGCTCTGTTCGCGTGACACGCATTTGTAAATGATTTATGTGCGCGCCTGCTTCATCGTCGTCGTCCTCGAAAGTCCTCCGAGTCCTTTCTGGTCGCTCCTCTTTTTTATTTCGTTGCTTTAGTCGCGCTCCTTTATTTTACGATCGTTTTCGTTTTATGTCGCACTATTTCAAATCATCTGCACGCGGCAGCAAAAAAAATTGGCATAGGAGTAAATTTGTAATTAATTGGACATTTATTTAATTAGTAAATATGTGTGCCGTAGATGATTTAGTAATTTGTTTAAGTTTGTTTCGATTTTTTGCCTTTGAGGGTCGCAAATACAGTGTAATATAAAACGGGGTTGAGAAGGGCTTTCGGTTCGCGGTTGTAAATCGTCAACTCGTCCGCCGCGCGCCGCGCCGCCCGGAGATGTGTCGCACAAATTCGCACACATGCTGGCACACATAAATTTATGTACAGCCGCCGGAATGGAGGTCTCGTCGCCGCCGCTGCCGCCACGGGCACCACAAAAAGGGACACGCAAGCGTCCATAAACATGCGAAAGGGTGAAAGAGAGGGCACGATGCGTGCGTGTGTAGCGAGGATAAAAGGTCCTCTCTTGGCTTGCATGTATGAACATTGGCGGACGAACGCGGGGGGTGCGCAATGTTGTATAATTCGCCCGCAATGTGCCACAACATCCTTCCCGCTACCACCAGTGCATGTTGCCGCCGCCACTGCCACCACGGTCGTCGTTGCCGCTTTTATCCGCGCGCACGCTGCCGACTTTTATGTTATAGTCCTTATTTTCCAACTTGTCCGCTCTATCTTACTCCCAACTTATTTCAATTTCGAGGGCAGCAGCGCAGCATTTTCACGCCGCAGCGCAATTTATTTGCCATGCATGGGATGCCTCCTCATGGCTCGTAACTTTTTCCCGCCGCCGCCAGAGCTGTTGTATGTGTGCGCGCGTGTGTTTATTATTTTATTAAAGCAAATTAACGCCGTCATATTCCTTGAAGCATTCACGCACACAAATGCATTATTCATGCGCCATTATTTCACACAATTCCACGATTGTGTCTAGTTTACTCTTTGATAGTGATCCGTTTGTCTATTATTATCATGCTAAATGGAACATTTCCAATAGCGGCGAATATCGTCATGTAATCACTTTCCTTTTTAATTCAATTGGTTATGCCGATACACTTCACTTGGTCGTGCTATTGTTTAAATTAATTGCACGCTTTCGATGTGAAAACACTGCGCAGTGTTATAAAACATAATTAGCGTTGAAATAATTAATGTTCCGTTATTAGGTAATTTTTTTAAGAGTCTACATAGAACAATTTACGTGCTAGTCTTTGTATTGTTTAAAAGTTACAACTCATGGAGGCTTTTAATATTTTATGAATGCAAAATTTGAAGAGACAGACATTCAATAAGTGATACAGGCGGATTTGGTGATTGTACTTGTTTGCGGAGGTAAACAGGAAACAAGCAGCCAAAATTGTTGGCTCATTATTAGAGCATGAAGCCACAACTTTGCTGTTGTTGTTCTTGCGATAGTTGTTGTTCTAGAAAAGTTGTTAGTCTTGTGAGAAAATGTCGAGTTGCCTGCCACTCGGAAAGGAAGAAAGGAAGTCGTTGGCAAAGATATGATGCTGGTGCTGCTGCTGCTACTGCTACTTCACACCGAGCGCACCGCTATTTCTCTTATATTTTTTTGCTTCTTTTTGTGTGTTTTCTTCTGGGACGTCCCATCGCACACTACTTGCAGTCTAATTGTAATTGAGCGGCTGGCGGCTGCTGCTGCGGCTGCTGTTGTTGTTGTTGCTTTTTGCGGTGCGGTGTCTTAATCTCGCGCGTAATTATTAAGCGTCTCGCAGGCGAGAGCGAAAGGCACTCGAAACGGAACAGCCTCGAGGAGACAAGAATCGACGCGACGAGGAGTCGAAGAGGCGGTGCGCTGAATGAATAGCAAAATGGCAATATGTATAATCGAATGGGAGAACGGACGAACGAACGGACGGACGCGGCTTGACCGCGGCGCGAATTCCGCGTAAAGTGAAAACACGCACACATCCTATTGAACTTGATTTTTTAGTGGCACACGAATTTTTGCGTTGCAATGAAAGTGATTCGAGAGCGCTCGCGCGCGCGTCTCTCTTTTGCGTTTGTTCACTGCTGCATGAAACAAGCGCATATTCTTTGGCCGACTCGATGTTAATGAACTTTTAGTGGACTGTTGGCCACGTTTTTCATTTGCCCGGCTACGCACACTCTGGGCAGATTGATTTCTTGCCAAGAATTTGTCATCCGACGAGGTTTGGAACACGCAAATAAGTATTTTGGTAAAGACCACATTAGCGTATTACGGGAATAACATATAACATGCCTATGTAGAGCGCGAACGCGGATGGATTGTACTCGATTTCCGGTTTTATTTGAAAGTGGGCGCTTTTGCCATTTTACCAAAAGGGTGTCGTTGTCATGCCAACCGCGTTACCAACCATATCATCATATGCAATCAAGAGGCGCATTTAGCACCGCACTTGAACTACTACTCGGCATTTCAAACAGCAACAACCGCAAGAGTCGAACGGGGGGGCAGGCAAGGCAACAAGTCCGCCGGCGCGCGCCCGCGCGCTAATGACCATCGTGATTGCTGTTTGCGCCGTTACCGGCCAAACGGCACACTTCCGCTTCGCTTTATACAATCATCATCCATTTTCTTCGCCTATTATTGTATCGCGTGCGTGCTTGCCTTGCTGGCGATCATGTGTGGATGTGTGTATACAGTGCATGTATGCGTGTATAGATGTTACGGTACGAACCACGCGTGGCATACCGTAGTATAGAGCTCAGCAGGAATGGCTGGCTGGCTGACTGTTTGCTGCTGCTCGTTCGACCTTCACAGCTCGTTACCATAGGCAACACACCCGCGCGTTACGTCACTGTGACGTCGCCGACGACGTCATCGTTTCCAAGTCGTTTAACCGCTCTCCGTTCTCTTCTTCGTCTTCCTCCTTCTCCTCATCCTGCTGATCGCTTGCCTGCTGAGCACCTTGACGCCATGCCATGGGGAGACATGGCATGCATGCATGCATTCATCCGTTTACATTTGCAATTTACATGTGTGCTGCTACAATACGTACACACACGCACACAAATTCGATTAAGTGTGCCACACGTACGCATCCGCAGGACGCCAATGAGAGAAATCCGTTGTAGACGAGGGCGCCACCGTACGAAAACCAAACGGTTAACGTGCAAATAACAACTTGATTGCGCGCGGAGGAAAAAAGAACGAATTGCGTTTACGTTTCATCATCACGATGCGCGACTGGCATGCTCTTGTGTTTGCACTATGTCTCTAATTTGTTCTTCTTTTTGCTTTGCAGGTGAGTTGAGTACCCTTGCTCTCTTTCTGCGCGCCACGCGTATGCGAGTCCGCCGGCCGCGTCCCAATGCAGTAAGTTAAAATTAGACGTGTAATTAGATCCTCCCACATGTATAGCGCAAATGCGCGTCCCCAATGTTCGCGACACGATGATGATGATGTTGATGTTAAATGTTGATGATGAAGAGACGGACGCGGGTCGTGTGTGCATGCATGCATGCACGTTCACATATACACCTCGTTCAATCGAGCAACCATCATTTGCCTGCTTGCTTGCTTGTTTGTTCGTGCGCTTCTTGCTGTTTGCAATGCATAAATATCTTGTTTATCGCCCAAGATAATACAGTTGTGCGTCATTTGTCAGTACAACACTTTGCCGCAGAAACAGAGAGTAAAACAACAGAAAAAGCACTCGTGTAATAATATGGCGTGCGGCTCGTATTAATAGTAAATATGTATGCATATGTCGACTTTACGTAATATGCATCTGGATGACCTTTGGACATTGTTTGGCCTGCCATTGCAATGCAAATACGGTAACACTGCATGCATTATTTGTAGCGTATCGCCTAATGTGGTAGACACAAAGTTATGGTTTAAATTCATCATGGCCGCGCGTAAGTGCGCTTATTCAAGCGTTTAATTTGGAGCAATTTTACGACTCTATTTAGACACAAATTCCATCAAAAATATCGTCTAATTATGCGCGCGTATTGCGTACGAGTCGCAAGCGCATACAGTCGTGTTGTGCTGTTATTATTATTAAATTGTTGAGAGGAAAAACCAAACATAATGAGAGAGAATGGATTGAATGCGTGCCGCATTCGTACGTATGGATATAGTTGTTAGTTCTGGCCAATGTCGCACAGCGACAGCACATGTCCGGTTGTGAGTGTCGAACCGAAGCGCGCGCAAAGAGAGAATAACGAAAAAGGACTCAAACAATAAAACAATGGCTAACCGAATCAGTCGGGAATTCAACAGCAGCCGCCACCGCCACCACCATCGTTGTCGTCATTGAACAAGTGGACACTCACTGTGCATGCACAGATAAAGGACGGAAAACGAGAATACAGCGTGTATGTTTGTTTAGCACACAATATCAGAGTCATAGCGCCGCGCATGCTGTTTTGTGAAGATGAAAGGTGGTGCGCACGTGATACGTAAATTTTTCCAGGCTCTCCATATGCCCTCCTGCTGCAGCAGTTTGCATCGCGTCGTTTCGTTTATTTAAGCCGCCAACCGAATTGCCCGAGTGAGTGACTTTGAAGCAGGCGGAGAAAACGCGGCAATACACGCGCGCGCTACAGGCGGCTACTTAACGTTTTACGGCTACAACCGAATCCCATATTGTACACACGATGACAATTCGGAATCCTCTACATGTTTAACCGTCTCGCTAGAGGTAAATGCAACAAGAGCGCTCGGGGCTAGAGGCTCAAGTCCTCTGGAGAACATTAGATGGGGAAAATAAGCCCGCCATTTTACGTTACGTTTATTGTTGCACACACGACACACAAACATGCGCGCGCAAACACACATGCCAACGGACGGTCTCAGTTTTATTTACTTCATTTATTTTTTACGCGATCCTCGCCCTCGTTATACGCCGCGTTTTCTTATTTGACCTGCAATTGCTTTCATGCGTGCGTAATTAAAGAGCATTATTTATCAGACAGTCACACGATGACGTTTCGAAAGATTTACGCGCGTTTCTTTTCGCTTGTCTCGCTCTTCAATAAAGAGTGCGCACACAAGGAGAATTGCTAACCATTTGTTTTGATGTTTGTAGCGTTTTGAATTGCGAACGAGAAATCCGAAGAGCAAAACAAATGGTGATGAAGTGATTTTAAATTATGTTAATCATTAAATGAATGATAATAATGCATAAGTAGCTGTAGCATCAGCAGCAGCAGCAACAGGTTGCTCTTAATTGCATCGACGTTCTGTAAAATGCCGCGGGATACTGGAAAAAACATTTTACAATTTATTTTATAAACTCGCCAAGCGCATTTTCATTTGTTTATTGACAGTGCACTAATTGCGCCGTGCTTTTACGCGTTGCTATTGCGTTTTATGACAATCTGCATATGCTTTTAACACGCGCGCACACGTAAGGAGCGCGCGAAGTGATTTGAAATTCAAATGGTAGATTGGCGCTCGACGATTATAGATGGCGATAAGCAGTAGCACCGAGGCGCCATGGAATCGTAGTCGGCGGTTGTTGTAAACACACCGGAGGTATTGGCAACGTTGGCAAGTCCACTGGCACGTTGTATGAGGGGTAGACGGATACAGTGCAAGCGCGAGCGCACGATACGTTTCATAAGGCGTGCGAATAGGACGTGAGATTCGACCGAGGATTCGTTGGCGATGTGCGCCTCTGCTGGTTGCTGTACGCACAAGACGTATTTTGAGCGAAATGACAAGTGCGTGCGTTGTTTGCGGTGTACGGTACGGTGATAATCGGCAGTCGCGCGATTTTAATAGATTTGCATTGTACGCTCCAATGTCCGCGAATCGGTGATGATCGCATCGACGAAGGAATGAGTACTCGCCCGAGTTGCGCTCACCACACACGAAACGAAAGGAATGCAGGCGAGTGCGAAGAGGTGCAATGTGCGCCGCCGAGAGTACGCGTAATTAAATAAATTATCTTCGGATGTACTTGTTAAATTCTTGGGCGCAGTTGTTGTTGTTGTCGTTGTCGCTTGTTGTTGTTCCCCAACAAGTGGTCGGAAAAGTGCAAAACTCCATCGACGGAGCAACAATCTGAGGCATCAATCCGCGCGGCGCGTTTCGCTTGTCGTGATTGTCGTCGTCGACGTCGTCATCGTCGCCGCAATTCTCCAATAAACTTATTCGCATAGATGCCTATTATTATTTCGTACGCAGCGCGTGTGCGGTGCCGTAGCAACAACAGCGAATCGTCGTCAAGCTGCTGCAGCAGTGTGTCAGTTTGCTAGCAGCGCGCAGGAAACATTTAACATTTCGTGCGTTTGTGTGTGCCTAGTATCTATCTATCCGAAAGTAATAGCACACGAGTTAGCCGCGCAACGTCCGCTCGAACGTCTCGCAGTTGTTGGAAACGCGAGTAATGGCTGTGCTGTTCGGCTCAAACGGCGCTAATTCAACAGCACCAGCGAATCGTCGTCATCATAGTTCGTGCCATCGCACGGCAAATCGTCAGCTTTGATTTCGGTTTCTTCGGCGCACACATCATCCGCCATTCCACCGTGTGGTGCGCGCTCGTGTAATAGTTGTGTGCTGTGCTGTGTTGTTGTTGTTCATCAACAACAGTATCTTCATCTTCCTAACCTCAATCACCAATGGTGCTTTACCACTCGACAATTGTGATGCGAGCAGCGAGTCACCACTGCGAAGCGCGTAATAATTACTCTCGCATTGAGCGGGCGCCGTGTGGTCGTTGTTGTTGTTGTTGTTCATCTTTTGTTTGTTACCTCATCGGCAAACGCGCGCGAGCCGATCGCAGGAGGCGCATACCGCGATCAGCAACGATGCGAAATCAACGCGAAAACGTGAAAGCAATAATATCATAACAACATTGAAAAGACCCAAACGCCTCGACGGCAACCATTATCGCGTAAACGGCCAAGCGTTTTGCCCATCGAAAACGAAAGGCAAACGCAGCAGGCCAGCGCTCTAGTGTGCGCTGCCATCAATGAAGTGTGTTACTGTTGTTTCAACAATCATCGTTGATTCGTGAGACTCGGTCGCGACGACATTCAGCGTGCCGCGGCAACAACGTGATTTCCACATCGAAAGCAATAATACCAGTAATAATAATAAGACGGTAATCGTGGTGGTGGTGTACCCGTGCGAAACGCACGCAGGATCGGAAGTAGCAGCAGCAGCAGCAGGATCCATCGATAGTTAATAACATTTTGTGATACATTGTGCAGTACGCGCACAGGAAGCAAGAGCAACTACCTACCTATAACCTCAGCACCAATCGCCTTACTGATTTAAGAGTGAATCACGCAATAAAATACCTTTATCGAGTGTCTTGGACGAACAATGCAGGAGGAGAGACGACGACGACAAGAACAGCTGTAGTCGTTGCCCAAGGAGGAACTGCAAATGTGATTTAGTTCATTGCTTATACGCACGTTGACACGCATTCGCGGGCGGCAATGATGAAGAGACCACCACGGTAACGTTTTGCCTACCTTTCACACATTATTCTTATCTTCTCAGTTATCAAACAACTAGGTAGCGTATATTATATTGATGAGTATAAAACGTAGAACTTAGGTTAGATATGCTCTAAACGAAGAACGCATTTTTATGCGAAAAATCATTGCTTGCTTGCTGGCTGTTTGTTGTGTGTGTCGACTTATTCTCGATCGAGAGGTGCGTGCGTGCGCTCCTCTAATATTTTGTTTATACTGTATGCCTGGCTGCATCTCTATGCCAATGGAATGGATGACTAACAATGTAATAAATGACCAATAACATTGCATATTGTGAATGACTAATCCGCATGTTGCTGGGTGTTGTGAAACCGGTGCGAACGCGTTGAGCACGCTTGTATCTTCTAGCTAGCTATGTGTTGGTTGGGTTTTTGGACACTTTCCCTACTGTTGGCGATCACACAAGCTGATCATAATAAGGATCGTAGAGACAGAGGCGTCGCGACGACGCTGAACGTGTTGTTTAACCTATTTAATGCGCATGCTGTCAGCAACGGCAGCACGTAAACAACAACGCGTGATGGCCGTGTCGGCGGCTGCTGCTGTTGTGCTGTAGATAGGTAGCAAAGTGGGGAATGAGGAGGAAGCATTGCCAAATGTTATTTGCATGCATCATTTTAATACGTACAAGTGCGCACGCCATACAATCTTGTGATATGTGCGCAATGTTAAGCTAGGTTGTTCCGGAAAACGATTCATTGAAACATGTTTCGACGTTGTTTTGTATGAGCCGGCCACCGCCGTCGCCGCCGCCTGTCGCTGCTGCCACTGCAGCGTAATTCCAATTACGTCGTCGTTAATTAATCGTGCGGAATTGCTATTTCCGCGAGCTCACGTACGCACACATATAACATGTGTGGACCAGCAGCAGCAAGCAGCAGGGGCCGAGAAGGCACAGTACATTCGAGAGCAAACGCCGGCAGCGCGGGGCGGCGTTTTAGTTTATTTCTGGTTTGCATATAACGAACTTGCGTGCCTCTCTCTGTGTGATCATGATGATGATGATGCGACCCACATATAAGCAAGCAACTACTCTAAATCTAAAATGTAACAATTCTCGCGTGTGAGTGCGTGTGTGTATGTTCGCTAGTGGCGGACGATTTTTAAGTATGTACATTCAGTTGTGTAGGTTTACTATGACGTGTACAAAAAGAATTGTAGCAATGCGGATGACGTCCGCGTAAATTCCATTTATTCGCGAATTTGTTGAGAAATTTCCAGAGTACCGTTTCTTCCAGTAGTAACATCAAAATATCCGATAACCTATGTATGATTCGTATTCCAGCCATCTTGTATGATTGCTGTTATTATTGTTGATGAAAACATACGCGTGACTATTTCAAGTTCAACGTCAAAGCCACCTACATGCGTATCACCTTTATTATTGAACAAATTATTTGCGATTCTCTCTTTCAAGCAAGGCAATGTAAATGTAGTAATTTACTATCTATATACGTAGGTTATTCCAGAGACGTAATCATATTTGTTGTCGGTACATATTTCTTGCAAACGATGTGCATACAAAATTGTTGAAATTATTACGTATTTAAATTTATTCGCATTCATGGCAAGAGCGGCAGCAACATGGTGCGCTTGAAATTCACTCAACGATTCAACCATTCGCTTTATTAGTTGCTCTCGTCTACTACATACAGTTAGGAATCATGAATACGAATGCACAAAGTGATACACACTGATAACTCATTTGAATAAAATGATAAGATGATTGATTGATATTGATTGATTGATAGATTGGGTGGGTGTTGGGCGAGAGACAGGCAGGGACCGGTCGTCGTGTAAAGAATGCAGTAATTGATTCAATTGCATTGCACTTGTCGCGTATGGAGCCGATTATTTTTTCTTCCTTTATTTTATTGCTGTGTGCAGCATTATTATTGGGTTGGGTGTGAATTGATTTTGTCAAATGGGAAATGACTATGAGCAGCGTAATGGAAATTTACGCACTGTGAGAGAATCAGCTGATTTGTGTTTACATGCAGGCTGAGCAAATACGCGCGCAGTCGGGTATGTTTGTCGGGTGCGTTTAGTGTTTCACGGGTTGTTTTAGTACGGGAAAGAACGCGTACAGAAAAAGAATTGAAAAACCAGTTTTGCTTGTTGAATCGGCTGGCTCGAATAGACGATAATTCATTGTTAAGTCATAACAGGACGAAAAAACTTGAAAGACTTGAATAGGCTAGTATTTTGCTCAGCATTGTCGACATTCTTGTTACGCTTGTAATTTTGGGTAAATATGGGCCTGCTGCGTTCGTCGTTGTCGTGCGTGGTCGCGGTCCAGCATTTGATATCGATAAATCGCGCGCACTGAACGCGTTATCACCTTGTTGAAGGATTAATCCCATTGTGCTCGGGGTACTCAAATGTCCATTATTGAGATTATGAATTTTTTGACAATGTTTTGATGCGGTTTACGTTTGCTCAATTGACTCGTAATGGTTTTTTTACATATTCATCGTGTTTACCATTTTAATCAGGCTTTGAACAAGTAATTTTAATGTGCGTTGTCATTAATTTTTATATCATGTTAACAAGCGCCATAAAGTTCCGCACACTGTGCGCCACGAATGAAATTGTCGAATTACTTTGATTTTTACGACATTTTAAAATTATTTTGAGATTCGACAAATTCGCATACTTGTCGAGAACGTTTTCAGCTCTTGTTTCGTTAATGAGTAGTAGAGTTGGCTATTTAAACTGTTTAAAGTGTCGTTCGTAATCGGAAATTTAATTTATTATTATTGCGTGATAAAGGCAGGCAATTGCGTTGGCTGTGATTGCTTGAAAAATATTTATTATTTAATTTATGTACGAATTTGAGTAAATAGATGTAATTCAATACGAAAACAATGGAATTGCCAATATATTTTATTGGAACTTCCACGTCTTCATTGACATACTAAAGTCGTTAAGGTTCGTGGCAGTCACCACTTATAATTGAAAACTATGATTAATGTTAATAATCGTCGATTATTGTCGATTTTTGTAATAATTGTGATATTTTTAACACCTCACTTTATTGCATTTACGCATTATTTGTATACAACTGAAGCACACCATTAACTCGCAGCGTGAATGCGACGATAAATATATTTTTGCCATTTAAATTGTATTTTTTACGTTTTATTTATTTTTTGTTTTGTTTATTTACTTCGCGGAATATCAAATCTGTTTATACAAAACATGCAAAAGAAATTGTAATAATTGAACAAATAAATACACAACGTAATTTAATACGTAAATGGTGCGATTGCTTAGTTAGTTTGTTGCTTGCTTTGCTTGCTTATTTATGGTGATATTTACAATTAATTAATCATAATCGCAAGCTTGCGCCTTCGGTAGTAGTAGTGGTAGTACTAGAGTGGAAGTAAGAGTTTTGATTTGTGTGACGATTCGTTAATGACGTCAATTCATTTACGTTTGCTAGCGAGCCACTGTCGTCAGTATATTTGTTAGTTTTTCAGTGGAATTCATTACGCTTCTCTGCCACCTCCTCGTGGTCGTCGTTCGTGGCCATAATTGCAATTCATAACGAACGTTGTCGTCAATCGTTTGTTTGTTTATGTGTAATAACGCCTACGATTCGTGCATGTTTTAAACGTGCAATAATCACGTAGTAGTTTGAATATGTATTATGATGATTTATTTGTGCAATTGGTGTTTATGATAACAGTTGCAGGCGTTGATTGCAACATTTGTATAAACCCAACATATGCGATAGTTTTGCTATCGGTGCAACTATTTTTATATTTAACGTATAAATGAGCTAATTAGCTAATGGGGAATCGTATGTGTATATGTAATAAGTTAATTAATTTATTTACGGGTGCGGTTGCAGTACGTTCACCGTTTGGCGTTTTTAACGAGTGCGCCTGTATTTTTATGCAACAGGTTGATGTTGAAATTATAATAAAATTAAATTGTAATTTGTAGTAAATAAGCGTGAGACTTTGCTTGATTACAACGCGAATTGCTGCCGTAAAAGGCGTCTAATTAGTTGCTCGATATTGCATCGATTGTGGTTTATTAGTTGATAATTGCATTTGCATTTAGAACATGTTAATTGTAACTTTTTGCGAGAGATGACGGCCTAATGCTTGATGAAATGTATATTTAATTTATGAGCGCTTAAAGTGAGAACATACTACATACATACATAGATGAAAGATTAGCGTACAATGCAATTTTCTAGATTCTTGGCGCTGCACGGCTGCTGCTTTTGGAATAAAAGTGCATTGAGTCAATTTCGTAGCGCAATTACGATTTTTTGTGAGTCATTGATGTCAAGGTGGTATATCCGTCGCAATCGTTGTTTGCGTTTCTATGCAAATGCTTCGTTTTTGCCGTCCCCGATTGGCGTACGTGTGAACAGTATTGTCGTCTCAATTCAACCAAAAACCGCAGTCGTCGTCGCCGTTTTGCTTGACGTGAATCGATGACATATGTCGTTTAATAAAATTCAACGATTCGCTCGCGCGCACGCTTCGTACATTAATGAAATAATAATAAGAAAGGAAAGATTATTTTTGGGACAATTTCGAGAAGGACAGAGTAAAAAGCTCATCCTGGCTTAGACAATGCTCGTATATGCAATGCTTGAAAATGGTTGCGGTAGAGCATTGAATGCGGGTGGGCGGCAGGCAACGATGCAATGCGCGATAGGCCTACTAATTTAGTTAGTATGCGTTTGTGCGTATAAAAATAAATATCGGAAGTGGTTTGTATTCTACGTTGGCGTTTTTGTTGCTTCGCGTTAATTAAAAACAACATCCCTTTTGGCATTTTTAGTGATTACTTCATTGTGTATAAAATGAGAGTTATTAAACACTATTTTGCCTATTTAAATTTGCCACTTAACTGTCCACAGTCGCTTACGCATATTTGTGTAGTGTAGTTACTACTTATTACGTGCGAAGTTTATTGTTGGTGCGGAATAGCAATCAATTTCCTGTATACCTTTAATATAAATAAGGTTTATAGGTATGTAGACTCGTTTAGCACATTCATTACTATAATTGGCTGCATAATTAGATAACTTTTATTTAGTTGCGCATTATGAAATCTTTTTTTTATATGTATATATTTGTAATCTGATGGCACACAGATTTAAAACAGTACTAAGGCCTAGTAATCAAGATAATCAGCGCGCCATTTATTATCTCGCTGCCGAGACAATGTGTGCGTTTGAATAGAGAGCATCGCAAATTATGTCAATGCCACACCATGCCAAGCCAAGCTGTGTGGTGTGTGCGCCGTGCTTAAATAAAATAAAATTGCGACGTTGTTGCTGCAAACGTGGTGTGTCTATTAGACTGATCTTTAGCTAGCAGATTGCACTCGATTAAAGAAGCGCTGGAAGGAAGAGTATACACAACAACGTGTTAATAACCAGCATGATTAGAGCGCTCAAATGTTATTCTAATTAAGGGAAGGAAAATAGCTCGCGGCCGAAGCAAGCACACAAAAAATAATTTCAGGGTCAGCACTGTTGTTTAATCAACGCCATTTTTTAAGTCGTTATTCGCCAATTGATTTGCATTTAGGGTTATATTATTTTACTTTTGTCTTGTTGACATACTATCAATATCGATCATGAATTGATGAATAAGGCTTTGATTATTATAGTGCTGTTGTTCATGATGATGGTGATGATGATGATGATAATCATGATGAGTAATCGCGCTTACATTAGAATATTTAATATTATTACTACTAGCAACGTTTAATAATCTTATCATTTACAGTTGCTACAAATACATTGGAATGCGTACGCCTGTGTGGGTTTGTGCGTATTTGGATTTTCACACCAATAAACATACGCGCAGTTTGCTGTATGCATACGGTCGGTAAATTTCGAGCAATTGTCGGCGGGCCATGTTAGCCGCGCTTCTCATCAGGCAGGTCTCCTCCACATGCATGTGCCTGTACAACCACGCACGGTGTTTGCGAGAGCTGGCGCGCGTTGGTGTGTGGAGGTTTTATCAGTGACAGGCTTTTGTTGCGTGCGGCGCCGATAACGACGTCGTCTTTATCTCAGCGTGCTGCCGCGCATATGATTTGTGTACGAAAAGTTGTTTGAAAAGTGTATTTACACGCGTGGCTCGCGCGCACAATTTTTCATCGGCTATTTGGGCAAACGTCTTGTTACTTGGTCGGTGCATCGGTATCGGTTCGTCGTCGCGTTGACAAGTCAGTTGCACGCAGTGACAGGTCGCGGCGCGTTGTCATTTTTGTTTTGGTGGCAACAACCCAGCCAACATTGAATTATTGTTGTTTGTGTGTACACACGTACATCCCGTGTGCACATTACGACGCAGTTGACTGGCATGGTATGTGATTGACACACACGTTTCGATTTGTGATTAAAACCATTTATTATCGGGTATGTACACCAACTATTTGCTACTGGATATTTGCTGTACAGCTAAAAACTATTGAGCATAACCTTGACCCTAAGAATAACGAAGCGGTTAACCTAAGCGTCTGCGTGCTTGAGAGAATCGAGTTGATAATTTATTCACGGTGCTAGTAATAAAATCATTAGGGAAAGTTGCACTAACAACGGCAAATAATATTAGGAAAATTAGTGGAATTAAATTTAGGCCGATATTCTGAGTAAATACTGTCGCTACCGCAATAGGCAAGTCGAGGGTGATACTCAGCCAATAGCGTATGATTGTAATTATGCGAACAGGTATAGAGCTACAGGTAAAAGCCGGTGTAACCAACCAACCGCCCACCCTCGCGAGCCCTTGAATCCGTCGATACACAATGTTGGGTCAGTCTGATTACGGATTGTGAAACAGTACAAGTGTGATGGTGGCTTCGCGAAACTCATTCCAAGTTTTCACTTGCAGTTTTGGTATTTCGCGTTTTATGTTTTGTGCACGCGTATTCGGTTAACGTGGGCAGTCAACGGGAGGAGGTTGTAATATTAATAACACTTGAAGCTAATTGGTAGCTTATATTCATTCAACATTCATATGTCGGGGTAAGAGTCTTTTTTGTATTATTCACGAGTAGAAGTAACAAGTTACAACATCAACAATTGAATTGAATATGCACGCCTTTGGTGCTTGAAAACGCGCGAAATTAATAAAATAGTAGGTGCTATTCGCGCGCTCGCCGTATGCTTACTCTGGCTTATTGTGTAGCCGGCGCATGTCAATTGTATGACCTTGCTTGTCATAATGCCTCATTCATCATTTGGTTACCGTAGTCGTAATTGTCGAGTGTGTACGTACGCAAAAACGCACAAAAACGTGTCTATTTTACACTCACTGTGTGTATAAGAAACATTTAAATGGCCACACAAAAACGATAATGTTTCTGAGACGTTCAACTTGCGACACACGCGTTAGTTGCAAAAGTCTCGGTCTTAAATTCATTCATTCATTCATCGTCTTTATTTTATTTCGGGGTTGGCGTATTGTCGACGAAAGAAAATCCGTCGTAAAAGCGCACATTGGGTGCGGTAAAAAGCACGCAGCAACAGCAACCCTTCAATGAAGCGCGTGATGACTATGAATTTTGCGAAGTGAAGCGATCGCGTCTGCTACGTATTGTTGCTCGCTGTGTGTTGCACAGAGTATTCGTCTTTTTTGCTAGTTTATAACGACGACGCGACGGTCGGCAGCAGAGGCAGTAGCGGTGGCGGCTGCTGCTGCGATCAACTCTTTTCGTGCAACGGTTAACAAATCTTTTGCCATTCGGCTGGCTCGTTGGCGGCGAGACGAGACTAGACGTCTGTGCCACACATGTGGCCGTCTGTATGCGTGGGTTGCGTTTATCTAATAGGTGTCGGTGTACAACACAAACTTGCATTGCATAAACGGTTGTTGCGTTTGGACGTATTTTTGTTCATTGCTTTACGAGGAGTAAACTGCAACTTGCTCGGTAGCCATGCTATATTCGGCGATTTGCGGAATAAAATGCAGGAGCATGTGGTGTTTTGCGCATCGCGTATAGTCCGGACAGAAGAAGACGAAGCGAACAGAGAGGAGCACAACACAAACGAGAACACTCACTCGTCCTGAATCAATAATCGCTGCTCCTCGTCGTGTGCTCGTTGCTTTCATCGTTTTGTTTCGCGCGCGCGATTCTCTTCTCCTTTGGCGAGGTTTGTTGAAATAATCCGCTTTGTAACAGCAACTTTTCGGAATCAATTTAGATTTTGTAACCGATTCGAAATATTTCTATCATTGTTTGCCGCCGCGCCGCCCCACCGCGCACCGTGGGAATCATTAAAAGGTCGGCGCTATTGGATTAGATTACGTATCGGCTGTTCATGCGAAATATTTTGCGTGTTTAGCCACGGAAGGCACGCGGCGGTTTGGTTTGCTCATCGATTTATTAGCTGGAATTTGCATAAATTATGAGCTGCATTAATTATAAGAAGAAATTCATTTCGTGCTATCAACATTCACCAGCGCACCGAAGCGGCCGCCCTTGGCAGCAAGCGAGCGCGCCTGCCTGTGCTGTGTTGGGTGGTAGGTTCATTTATTATGAATGCGCGCACACCTCTTTACAAACTGTATTTATGTGTGTATTTACGTTTTGCATGCAACTCAAATATAACTGGCAAAAGAAATAAAGTCGTAAAGCGTGCGCGCGCGCGTATCTATCAAATCAATCTTTGAAATCGTGTCGCGACGCGCTTCTCGCGCTCTTGTGTATTGACAAATATTGCTTTAACGCGGGTGCACTTGGCGCAGACGACGATGATGTTGAAGACGGCATGTTGCATGCACAAGAAGGCGCATGAGACGAAGGAAAAAGTTTATTTGGAAAAGATTTTATGTAAAGTTTTATCAAGATGCCTAGCAAACTCGATCCGCACACTGACTGACGGTGTTGGTTGTGTGAAATGTATTAAGAGTAAAATGTTGTATTTTGTTTGAAATGTAAATTCACAATGTTGCTTTAAAATGGCTCCGAAGAGGCGAATCGATTAAAATGTTGAATGTGACTCATCGACTTGCAACGAATATGATTCAAACATTTCGCGCAATTTTCCGTTTAATCGACGATTGCGTTCCGGCGAAAGAGAAACAAACACACACAGACCGAAACTCTGGAGAAATTATTTATTTACACTCGTCGAGGATGTTCATAGATGATTCTACGAATTGAACGTTTTTCAGCTAAACAACTGAAATTTGTGAGGTTCTTTGAAATCGTCGAATCGTCGAGAGTCGTCTATCAATTGATTATTAGCTAGCGTTCGTGGAAATTTTGGGAATTTTCATGTTCTTGGTTTATAGCAAGTTTTCCTAGTTAAACCGAGCATTGAGTCTGCGTGCTATCGCTTACGTTTTTCGTATGCAATAAGGCGAAATAATGAAATAGCAGTTGGTGCAATGTGTTTGTGTGGCAATAATAATCGCAAAAGTGAAATTTCTTTTCCATGCGCACGACGAATCTATGCATTAACTGAGCGTTGCCCGTTTGTTTCTGCGTGGCTTGCAATTTGAAATAAATGTGTACGAATCGGATATATCGTGGATATGCAAATGAGGCGTGAGGATATGAAATGGTCTCTCTTTGAGAGTGGTGTGCATGTGTGGTGTGGTGTCCGAGTTGAGTTGAGAGTGCCATGAGTAAGTAAGTGTGCAATGAGTGAGGCGGCGGTGGCCACTGCTGCTGCTGCATGCAGTTTGCCGGTCGACATCGTCGTCGTCGTCGACGACGTTCTTTGTCGCCGCGCGTAACTTTAATTCACTCGTAAACTGTCCGCGCGATGCATACGCGAGCCGAATGCATGCATGCATGTGCATCACACATTTACACAAACGAGCAGCACACATTCAGCCAGGTTGCTGACCTCTCTTGCGTTTGCGATTGCACTCGGTTCGTTGGTTAGCGTGTACAGCATGTTTGTATCTCCTCTGATGGTGCATGTCTCTCAGTTGTGTGTGTGTGTGTGTACGCTGTTGTGGTGTGAGAGACTTGGTGAGTGCAATTGGTGGAATGGAAGGAATCGTGGAATCAATTCGAAACTCGTAACTGGTGATTATGCACAAATGCATGACTCTTATCTATCAAATTTTAATGGGTTTGCTATCAGTTCTTTCGCGACTCCATATGGTTGCACTTTATTCGACAGCACGTACTTGTCGGACGAAGGACGACATTCCTAACAATTTATTTATACTTTGTGCGCGAGACGTAGTCGTTTTAGAATGAAGAAACCACCCCCATTTCTTTATTTATTTCCATATCTGGAAGGGCACCCCCTCTCTCGTTGAATGAATCTTTCTTGATTGAGCGCCAAACATATGCGTACCAGATGTCTGGGACTCGCACCTGTCATTTTACACTTCCCCACGTAGAAGTTCAACCCCAAAATTTAGTTACTTCTTAAGAAAGTGTCTTTCAGTATTTTTGACTCGGTCGCTATAAATAGCGGTTTTTGGTTATTTTTATTCTCACTCAATTTACTGGCACGAAGCGCACCAATAACTTAATAGGTTTCTAATGTACGAAATACGGCCGAGATATTTTTACCGAAAAGTGTGTAAGAACAAATAATGCATGACTCAAACTGGGTAAAATATGCGCGTGCGGAGAATTAAATAATAAATGATGGTGTGTGTGTGTGATGCACGATGACTCCGAAGTAAATATTTCTTGTGTTGTACGTGATTTTATGCAAAATACATGATGAATAGTCGCAGTTTGCAAAGTGCTGAAAAGTTGTTGCACGCAATAAATCAGCTATCGATGCAGCCTCCACCGCCAACCGTGTCGGTTCTTGCTGCCTTGCGTGTAAATATCATAAATAATAAATAGAAATTCTTTGATGTTGAGCATAACGCGCCTACGGAAAGAGACGAGTAGCAGCTGCGGGAAAAAACGCAAAGCACAGCATTTTGGTCCACTAGTATCATTTCGCGTCAACTTATTGGTAGTGTTACGAATTTAAACAGACTGTTTAGCTCAGCGTTGTCATCATGTCACATAACGCGTAGGAAAATGTACACAGATCTTTAAACAGGAGTAGTAGCAGCAGCAGCAGCAGCAGAGCAGCATTAAATTCGGATGAGAAATAACCGGGATTAGTCATACATTATGTATACTCGCGGATGAATAGAGAGCAAGCGAGTGTGTGTGTGTGTGTGTTGGTTGGGCCGCCCGCACCGCCAAAATCCAAACGCGCGAGCAAGCGGTGAGAGCACACAATGGTCTGGTGTGGGAGCGTCAAGGGACTTGTACACATTCATCAACTCGATCCACTCGTAAAAAGAGCGCCCGAAAAATGGGTTTTGCATTTTTTGAAAGCATAAATCCATCTATACGCGAAAAATATGCGCTGAGTGCGGCGGATGCATAAAAGTAATTGCTGTGAATTATTTGCCAAAATTAGTTTTGATTTGCTCTAACAGAATTCGATTATAATGGCGACGGTGTAAAAGGGTTTAAAATAAACTTGCGATACAATTTATTAAGTAGTTTAATTATTAAATGGGATAATTGAGTAATACGACTATAATCGAGAAGTAATTACATATGCAACATTTTACAATTTTTTCTAAACATTTATAGAAACGTTTTCGTTTCCTTTCGACTATTATATTATTGCACATGTTAGAAGAGTTTACGAGTCAATATAATCCTTGAAAGACCACTGACGACACGCTTAATAAAGCACACACATGCGGACGTTTGACAGAAGGAAAGAGGAGGAGGCGGCGGCAGCAGCAGCAACAGTGTCGAGTCGTGAGAGAAGTAGTAGTAGTGTGTGTCATTCTGCTGCCTCTCGTTGAGCGAGCGGATTGCAAACGCGTGCTTATTCGTAGAGAGAGAGTCAATGACGTCTTCTTTGTAATAAAAACATTTCACGTAGGGGAATTGAGCAGAAAAAGAGGAGAGTTGTGTGAGGAAAAAAGGTATCTCTAGCAAAGGAGAAAAAGAAGCGCGGGTGTCGTTTGCCTTTGAAGGGTGAAATGGAGGGCGACAATAAACAGTAGGAAATAGCAGGATAGAAATAGTTGCTAAATATTTTGTAGCAAAACGACAAGGATGCCGCCGGACGAGATGCACGCTTTTTGAGCACGGAAAGAAAAAATGTCGCGCGTCTTCTTTCCGCACTTTTAACAATCTCTTTTCGTCTTGTTGATGCACCAACAAGTTTATAGAGAGCGCGGAAAATTTTTGCATGGTGTTCACGCATGCAAAGCAATCCAAAATTTGAGGGGAATTCCGCGCGTAGTTTGCATATTAAATATAGATAACGTGCATGAATTACGCGATCGTTTGACTTTTATCAGATGCATGTATCGTAATCGCCGCAATTAGTCGGTAATATAATATTAAATTATTATCTGCTTATTATTTAGCGTGTAAATAACTGGATTCACTCCCACAGGAAAATGTATAATTTGCTTCAGCGGCTACACGATGCGTTGTGTGCGCTACGTACGTATGCGCGCGCGTTAATATTTTATTTACATTTGCGCGCTTGATAATAAATTAATGAGTAGACTTGATCATTTAATGCCGGAGTCGGCGGGCGGCAGTGGCGGCAGGCCGCTTTTAATGAAAACATCTAAGTACGACCTCATTTCCAGAGTGAAATAATTGCCCTCTCGACGTAGAGGACACAAAAGTTGTGTGTTGTGAATGCATAAAAGACATTGGCAAGCGTGCCGCCTCCGTTGCTGCCGCCACTGCCACAGCCACACTAATTAAATTCAAAACAAAATATAAATTCGATTTACATTGTCCGTTTCCTCTTTAGTAATTTGATAAATTGCCTGCGTTCTTTAATTATGCATTGAAATGCAACAGCAAATTCTGTGCCTCGCGCGTGGGGCATAAATGCAGCGTTAAATTATTTAGTGATAATTGATTACAATTTAATCCATCAGTAAGGCAATCCATTAGTGGAAACCAACCTAGTCGAACACAAGTCGACTCTTGAGCAGCATGGAACGTGGCAGGTTTGCTACTTTTTGTCGATTGGGTGTGTTTGCTCGGCAGTGGCTGCAATGTACACACTGCGTACACTGCGCGTATTTATGCGCGCAATTATTACATGTATTTTGCAAGCAGCAAGAGATGGTAATCAACACTTTTATAAGCCATCGACATTAACGGCTCTATTAATCGCCTTCTGCTTGCATGTAATATCAGGTTATTTATTGTGCACTGTATAAAATAACAACGCACCAGCAGCAGTAGCGGCGGACAGTGCGCGCGCGGAATGAATGAAGGATTAACAACCGGCGGCGATTGCTGCCGTTGTGCAATGTATGCATGTATGTACGCAGTCAACAGCTTTGGGTGGTTGTTGGCTACTTGTGTACTCGTTGCGCCGCTCTCGTCGTGGTCATTGCCACTTTGTTTTTTACGATTGCATCGCCACCGCCGGCGGCGTTGAAGAATTGCGTTGATGCTGCTTGCGCGCTTTTTGCCGCGAGGGCGACGAGACACGGCGGAGTTAATAAACTCTCATAAAAATTGCACATCAAAATCGGTAAAAACTGGTAGCGAACGCATAAACGCTCAGAGATTATCACGCATAATGGAATTATCATTGAGTTTTTATTTCTTTGTACCTATGGCTGCGAAATTTTTTGACGTTGAGTCGAGTGAGTGTAGAGTGGGGTTTAATTAAATTTTTAGGGGTGAATAAATCTGGATTATTGCAAATTTTGTTAACGGCGCTGTCAATATTGCAGGTGGTATACGAGTGATTAGGCGCGTAAAATTTATAGGTTTAAATGCTTTTGTTTAACGGTATTATTAGCTTCAAGTGCTATTAAAAAGCACTTTTACAATTGCTCAATGCACATGTACGCAATTTGAATAGGCAGTTTGGTTAAAGTAACAAGAAAAATTGAATTTAATGACTATAATAATACGAAATTAGGATTTGAAATAATTAGTTTTGTGCAGTTTTGTTCTGGTTTGTTTTTGTGCTTAGTGATTTTATGTTATCTTGATTTCCTGACTGACTGACTACCTATCTGATACCTTTTTTCCTCTCTGGGTTTTCTATGTTTAACTTGTTTACTTGATGATTAATAATTTAATGTTATGATTTATACATGCGTGCACGATTCTAGTTAGGAATTCAATTGATGGAAAATGACTTTATGGCTGATATCTGTTTTATTTGTTGCAGTGTGGAAAGGGACCGCCTTCGGGAGCGGGATCGGCTCGCTCGAGCTCAGATGTCATCCCAGAGCGCCGAGCCGGAAACCTCACGACCGCTCTTCAGCGATCCGGTGCGGGTGAGTGCACAAATTTTTTGCTTTTGCGATTTGCGACTTTATTAAGGGGCGGATACGACAAACATGTAAAAGTATGAATTTTTTTCTTGTGCTTCATTTACGAAGGCGGGTAGGAATGGGGGGAATTTAAAAATATAGGCATTTCACACGCAAATTTTACACTTGAATTGCGAAATGACTGTCATTGTATTGTTTTGCGCTTTTTGCGTGTTCGGAGTGCATATTTTTGCAATGCATTGCATTTCTTTCAACGAGGAGAGCGGAGCACACACACGTTATTTTCGATTTCGTGCCATTGCTACAATAAATTGTTACCGGTTGTGTAATAACTGTAGCGCGCGCGAATTATGGTGCTGCTGGCGGCTGTGGCAGTGGCACCGCCACCGAAAACGACAGCGCGTCGACGATGGCGCAGCGAATTCACCCGCTCGCTGCATAAGCGTGTTTGTGTCCGTGAGTGGCGGCTTGGTTTGGTGTGTTTGCACACGGCACCCCCCGCGCACGCGAATAAAGTGGATGATTTTATACAGGCTGCAATGCAAATCACGCAAAATTAGAGATCAAAACGCGGCAGCCGCCATGCGTTGGAGGAGTACGCACGCGTATGCCACCCCCGACGTGTTTTGCATGATGACGTTCGATGGCGGCTTACGAATTTATTGTGTTGGCGTTTTTCCTTTTTTTTTCGGTCGCTTCGCGTTCGACGCGGTTTTTATATTAATTCACGAACGTATTGTTCGTGTTGTCATTTCATGTCTAGCGAATAATTCAGCAATCAATGTTTGCCGAACGCCAAATAATTCTTGGTTTTCAATCAAAAAGTAATTTTACACGAAAATGTCAAATGCCTTTTTCCATTTTATGCACTCGAAATAGAACAATAATTTTTGCAGTGCGCAGCCTGTGTTTGCCCAGCCGTGCTATGCTTGCTTGCACTCGTAATTAAATATTTGTTTGCTGCAATTATTTCGTACTGGTCAATTTAGGTAATTTGCTGCATTAAATGAGTGCTTTGTTCAATGTGAAAAGACATGCAACTTTTTTTTTCATTGTGTTGGCGTGGTGTAGAAAATTATTCGCAAAGTGCTGCATTGGGAGAACACATAGGCGAGTTGCACCAGTAACCTTCAATAAAATTACGACAAAATTCTCATGGTAATGCTTCAAGGTCGAAACACGTCGCTAATTAATTGCGCGGAATATTTAAATGAATGTCGAGTTTAATTTCTAATTCAAGTCGGATTCAATGCGATGCAAACTTGGAGATTTCCGGAGTACTTGCCCTCGCAGTGAACGTGAACGAAAGAGGGAGCGAGAGAGAGAGAGAGAGGAATTGTGAGTATGCAATGTACAACAAATTTAGTCGGTACATATGCCGCCATTGCCGCCCCGTAAATTTAAGGGAGGCTGGCTGACTGGCTGGCGATGCCATCGTGCAATGTTGTCGCCCACGATGCCATTGCTCCCGTTTGTCGCGTTGTGTGCCAGCTCGATCGAGGTTAAGTTGTCGGTCCCCTTTTTGCATTCAAAACTGTGTGCTTCTTTCCGTGCGCGTGCACCATTTTCTCGGGAAGAGGGTGAAGCATTCAGTAACTTTCCTGATTCTTTCTTTCTTTGTTTGTTCTCCACGCTATTGATTTGTTTCGATGCACTTTTAATTTATTTGCCCACTATTTATACATACAATCCGTTGATTGTGCGCTGGCATGCGATTAAATTAATCAAACGCGCATTCATCACACTTAATTTATGCTCAGGTGTAAATTACGCGCAATGTTGATTTTGACACATTAACACTTGACGAAGGCGCCCGCAAAGAACACGACGACGATTGTTATCATTATTGTGATTATGATAATTGCGCAACAACATTCCCGGGGCTGATTGACGATGGGATTTAACGACCGCGCACAATAAATCGATTATTTTCTTGGGCTTATACGGAGCGCGCGCGCGCACGGCCGTGTTTTGCGGTGCAATTATTCACCGCGCGAGTAATGCCAAAGAATGTGCGCGCCGGTTGGCTGTTTGTGCATCATCGCGAACGTCGCGCATTACCTGGAAAAGTTACTTATTTTAATGGTGCGCTCGCGCCGTCGTTGTTGGGACGCTCATAAATTCGAAGCTTTGTATAAATTATAAAGACGATCTTCGCCATTTATTCGTCGACGCGCTGCGGCCGTTCTTAGACAGACAACAAGCGTTGGAAGCGCGCGACTTTCGTTTTTCTCGTTTCATTTCGGTTTTAAGTTATTCATCGTCGACGGCTTTGTCTGTCGCGCCTGTTGTACGAATACGTGTGTGCAACAACAAAGTCGCTTAAGCATATTAGCCAATTCCGCTGAATACTCCATGGATAAATTAATTATTTGACACTTTAAAGCATTGAAATATCGCAACAAATGGGCACTTGATGAGAGAATGACGGCAGCGAATGCAAGAAAGAGCTCGAATGAGAGAAAAACGCCAGATCATGGAGAGTTTAGCATTTAATTAACTCGATAAATCGCAAGCAAACATTGATTAATTAACCATCATTAATCATCATCGTTTGCGATTGAAGTGCGCGGACGAACGCGGCGTACTACTGTCTTAAGTAGGTCAGCGCATTATGTAAGCATCCGAAGCGTGCAAAAAAGTGGACGATGACGAAGGCGAAGGAGGAGACGAAGGCAGACAGTAGCAAAAGAAATATCTCTTGTGAAATCTTCCCGGTGATGGACGCTAATACGAAAGAAAAGGACCAAAAATGCGAGAGGAAACAAATAATTGTAATAAGTGGTCCTGAAGGATAGAAGGCTAGTTAGTGTGTGTTTTTAGTAATTAGAAAAGTTGATTAACATTTGAGATAGACCGACTCGGCTATGCGGTGGAATTTGCATAGAGAAACTTTGGACATTTCGAGTGAAAACAAATAATGACATTTTAGTGCTTCCTCTGGCGCTGATGGGCGGGCGTGTGTGTGTGTGTATGCGGTTTGATGATGCGCGTTCGTTGCAATCGAATTGTACCGGTTTTGCTATCGATTCCTGTATTGGATCATAAATAAATTCTGCCGCCACTTTGCGTACGTACGGTTGGTGTGTTTGTTGTACCTACGACAAGCACGAAACATGCAGTGTCATTATCTAGGGCACAGTGCAGCAACACGGCACACGACGATGCGATGCGGCAGCCGCGCTTAAGTAATTGATTTTTAATTAGTGGAATTTGCTTGACTCTCACGTAGCGTTTTGTTTCTGTGTGGCGCTTGTTGTTTTTATTTTTTCATGTGCAAAACATATCCGCATCTCTTGGCGGACGAAACGAAAACGCACGCGCGCACTATAAGTAACCTGTTGTTATCGGTCGGTGTTGTCATCGCGTTTGTGCGATTACTACGGTTACTGCAATCCTTCAACGTCCATCATCATCATCATCATCGCAGTCGTACAATTTTGCGTTCACGTCACATCGTAGCACATCGTGTGCAACAACGCGAAGAGAAAGCCAATGAGCAACAACAGCATTCGTTGGCTTGCAGCAATATGCGTTGCGCGTAAAGACTACTTGAAAGATGGGACGGACGGACGGATGAACGAACGAACGAATGAACGATAATGCAAGAACACAAAGCGTTGCGCATCGTGACTGTGAATCGAGGACGTTTGTTTTATTCTTTCTTTCTCCATTTGTACATAGAATGGATAATGGCATTTTGCGAATTATTTTGTTACTAACTGGCCCACCTCGATCTTACATTGTCAGGCAAATCCAAGAAGCCAACTTTTGCAAACTTTCATCAACATCTTGAAACCACAGCACACACATGCATTTTGTCGAATTGTTATGTTTATTCTCATAAAATAAAGATTTCCACCTCAATCGCTAAATGCCACGGAAGGTAATGATTTCTAGCTTTGCGTTTTTCGCTAAATTCTTAAAGTGTATTTCCAAGTTTATAAACGTACCACCCGATGTGAAAATTGCTTGGATCCTCTCCTAGGTCAGGTCGATTTGTGCGTATATTATTGCGTCGCATTACGTTATTTACAATAACAAATGAAATGCTATAAATAGTACGAATTGTTTACAAGTCGAAAACCAGCTTTGGAGAATCTAGCCGAAATAATATTTGTTTGATGCCATTGCGTAAAAGTTTCTTGCGCTTAATTTTTCGTCATGTTATTATCCTTATATATATTTTTTACATTGTCATCATGCGCCGAGTTAAATTATAATTTGTCATAAAACTTTATGTAATAAAACGTAGAGCAAAGTTTTTCTTTTTGCAATTCTAGCGAGCAAACAACATTTTGTCGTCGCCGTTGCCGTTGTTTCTGCCGGTATTATTATTATTATTATTAACTAGCAACTATTTTGCCTTTTGCGTTGCGCGCGACACGAACGCGCACGAAAAGTAAATGAACAGCTATATTTTATTCCATTGCGCGCGCGTGTATGTGCGTGAAAACAAAACGGCGAAGGCGATGCAAGCAAGTGAGTGAACTAACAGAACGAATGAACGCGCTCGCAGCAAACGGGGAATGATGGAGAGCCCAGGAGAGCACCGGACGTGCCTTGCATCACGTTCTTCCGTTCTCGTCATTGTGTACGTGCCGCCCGTGCGTGCGCATGTAGTAAGTACGCATGCATGTATGTATGCCTGCCGCCCGCTTGCCCAACAAGACAATAAGAAATACGAAGAGGAGGTGTGCGAGAGCTCGCGTTTATTGTATCCGTAAACTATTTGATTACTACGCTGCGCTGGCGGGGACGCGTAATAGTATCGTACTTGATGCAATTGCGTTTGGCTAGGCATTTGAAAATTGTAGGTCAATGCATTGGATAAGTCCGATTCTGCACATTTGTTTGCGCTGCCGCGTTTGTGTCATTTATGCATGTGCTGCACTGATTTACGTTGATATCGAATTCCCATCTCTTTGCGCGCAAATAATGCAAGTAATTTAAGCGCCGCCAACGAGGTGCAGGCGCGGGAGAAGGGGGAGCAATAGCTCGCTGCTGCTATTTGTTTGTTTATTGCGCATTGGCGAAAAGTGAAAATTGCGCGTATTTTTTTCTTTACACGAAAGTTTCTTTTTTTTCACGCTAGCTGCTGCCAGAAAATGCGCCAACGTGACTGCCAAATTAAAACGACCCGAAAAAAATAATGACGTGATAATGTATCTCGCGCATGTACGTAAGTAAGTAAGTAAGCGAATGAGCAAGTGTGTTATTTTTTGTTGGAATCGCGGTATACAAAGTTTCAGTGAGTTTTGTTGCTGTCTATCTAGTACTTCTTTAACTCGTTGTGTGTAGATAGACCATTACTAGACAACGTGTGTTTGAGTAAATATTCGCTTTTTGCGCAGCGCTAAAAATGGAAGTCCCGAGTTTGTTTACACTGGTTGCGTGCGTGTCAACCACGCTCCTCCTCATTGAAAACAAACAAACCTTGAGAGCGCATTACTTCTCATTAAAAGCAAACAGCGTATTAAATTTTCTTCACGCGCAGCACCAGCGAACAGCGATTCGGCGAACATTGGAGGACGACCTGAAGAATCGGCACGAGTTGTTATTGCATACTCGAACTGAGAAGAGTTGCGTTTGGCTAGAAATAATTTACTTAACTTCCACTTGCGAGTGAAGTGTGCGAGCGCTTCTCTTTTACTGTTGTTGCAAGAGTAAAAAAAAGTCGTTGGAGTAATTTAATTGGATATCAATTAGTTGCTCGATGCCGGTGTGCCTGACCTATCATTATTTCAACACATTCTGTATTGAATTCTCACGACTCTATCAGACAGACGTGAGTGCGCATTAAAAATACAATCCGAATAAAAAAAAACAAAATTAATTGATTTCATCTCGCACTTTATTAGTTTGCGCAGTGCTCTCATCTTTGTTGCAAGTGCGCACAACGCGCCTTGCTAATTGGGTGCAAAAGTTAACCATCGAGATTACGCCAATCCGTTGCGCCTTTTTATTACTTGACGCAAAAAGCAAAAATTGCGTTTTTTCGCCCCGCGCATTTGCCAACAAAGTTTAACGCGTACTAAGTAAATGTATGGCCGGCCGGCCCGCCCGTTTCATCTCATTCTTCATTGGCGAGCGCGGTTTTAAGACTCGAGGGAAAGTAAATCAGCAGCCGAAGCAACAGTTCTTCTTCTTCCTCTCCTTCTCGGTGTCGGTACAAGTCTTTGCAAAGTTAATTACTCAACGCTGCGCTGCGTATTTGCATTTGACGCGCACGCGCGTAAAAGTTGCAAACGCATTTGCGGGCGCAAGTACGAAGGAAAGAAAGTTTATATTCATAAATACTTGCGCGCGAACCACTTAAATGAAATCAAAGCGATTCTTTCACGGATTAATGATCTCTTTATTTGCCATTCGCTTTTTTTAACGGCAGGTGTTTCGCAATTTTTAAGCGATGAAAAATGAATCAATTTACGTGAATTTAAAGATTCCTCTGATATTTTGTTGAAACAATTGAAAATCCAAATGGAGGAATGAAGGAAGAAAGAATCTATAGCAAGCAACAATTAAATAAAACAAGTGGGAATACATAAATGCGTAAAACTAAAGCTGTGTGCGCAAAAACTGAGTAATGTGTAATGAATTGTATTACACATATTAAATCGAGCATCAAAGCGCGTCCTCAAAGTCGCAACGGAGCAGAGAAGAAGACCATGTAGAAGCCCCTATCGAACTTTTACTTCTTTTGCACGTTTGAGTGCGCGCGGTACACTTTAGTGCATTAATTACCCATATGCACATTTAGCAATAAATGAATGTGTGCGCGCGCGTGTGTATGTCGACGAGTGGGTATTGTGTTGAAGTAAAGCAAAATTACGGATTTCACTTATTAGCTTTGTTCGCTTACTTCGTCATCGTCATAGTCGTCGTCGTCGTCGTCGTCGACGTCGCGCAGTTAATTTGTTGATGCATTGCAAGCAGGCTCTGGTGCTCTTGCTACCTCATCGCATCGAATTGAATTTGCATAAAATTAAAATATATAATGCACGAGCTCGTATGGTCGGCAGGGCACCATCAGCATGCATTAAACAACTGTTATTATTTCTGGTACTTGGTCGGTGTGGAAAGAAATCAATTTACCATAATCAGTTCGCTCGCGGCAAACGCGCGCGCACGCGCATACCATGATTATTCACTAATCGCTAAAACACACAAAAAACAACAACGCACACGGTGAGGAGATTGTCGACGGCGGCGCCGATGAAATTGATAAATTATTGTGTGAAAGATTGCCGCTAGGGAAATTAATTGCACGAGAGGCGAGTATACTTCTTGAAAAGTGTTTAATTGTTCTCTGTGCCGTTTGGCGTTTGCGTCCGTTAGACAATGTTCTTGAACACGGCTGATTTAATCCAAGGTTAGCGCTCCTATTGAGGCGGCACGACGACGACGACGACGACGCGGACGAGCAGAAAGCGACAAAATAGCAAACCTTGAATGCGGTACACAATATCATTCGACGTTTTATTATTATTATTGGACTTTTGTGCGTATTTGCATTGTTTTTAATTCCTGTCGCATATTGCCTTGTGAGGAGTATGCTCATCGCGAAATGCAATCGAAAAGTAAATCCAAGCAAAAGCGTATTGTTAGGACTGTGTGTGTGTCACATTGAGCAAGCAAACGCTGCGGTTGTGTTGTGTTTTACGAGAGCAAAAATATACTTTGGAGTTTAGTTATAAATTATTAAATTTGATTACATACATAGTTATTTTAGTGTATTGACCGTTGACATTTTGATTTCGTTCATATTGTAATTGTGTTTTCCATCATGTATCGATAATATCAACAACAGTAGACTATTCATTTCGAATTCGGTTAATAGTGAACGAGCGCGCGTACGCTTGTATTTTCGCGTTGTTGTTGGGTGTACATGCATCGTATTTGAACACAGATTGAAATCCCGATGCCTCTACATGGACTTCTCCTCAGTTCATCAAACACGTTTACCTCCAGCCCTGATCGTGCGAGTGAACTACATTAATCCAGAAGCGCGCTCGTTCACGTTGGGCAAACAAGCGCCACTCATGCACACATTGCGCCTCGCGTTGTGATTTTACGTACACATATTGATGACGTGCGCGCGAAATGCGCTGGATGTAGGTGGATGGTGGCACGGTAGTGCGAAGATGTTAATTTAACTGGCGCTGATGAATATGTAACTTCGTTTATTATTTAGCTGCCTGCCGCCGCGCGTCTAGCTGGGCGTGCTATTCTCGGTGCATGTAGTAGCTAGCTACGTGCCTTCATTCATGGCATGCATTACTCTGTTGTCACGTAAGCGATCGCGCAGATGCATGCATCGTGTGTGTAAAGTACAATCAATTGTTGCCATTAAAGGATGGAAAACAACAGGGAACGCGCATCACATCACAAAATTTGTTCGAATGCATTCGCTAGGCCTGCGCCATTATTAATGCAAATATGTTGAGCGAACGAAATCGGAAATGTGAATAGTTTCGGGATATCAGACAAAATGATAATATAACGCCTTGAACTCATTAGACTTCTTGCGTGATTTAATTTATTTCAAAATTATTGAATATTGTATATGACAAGGCATTTTTAACGCATTGGTCATGGTGTTGCCACCTTGATTGAATTTGGCGTGTAAATGGAAATCTTGCAATGATGTTTATTAAATTGAAATATTGAACCGTAATGAACACAAGTCAGTGACAGCATGATTACAGTATAATACCCCAAGCGCAGTACAGCACGCGCTCCCTGAGTTATGCGCACTTGGCGTGCGCTAATCAGTATTTGTTTGTTTCATTGACGACTGGTTGAATACCTTCATCAATTTCATTTTTTAATGGCCACGCATTTGTAGTAAATTCACTTTGCGTCGTGTTAGCGACCGCGCGTGTAAATAACGTGTGTAGAAAAATGAATTTCATCATTGGATCAACGCACGCCATCATCGTCAGAGTGCTGAGCGACGACTCGCAACGCGACGCATACATGCAAGCGTTACATTTATGATTGTCAGTTGTCAGTCGTGTTAAACACAAGTTTATAAAGTTAAATAAATGATGGAAAGCGAGCACGATGTGTGTGCGACGTCGCACGGTCGTGAGCGATACGAGTGTCGATGGAATAATCATAATCATTCATACGATTCATACGCGCCTGCATGTACGTATGCATGATACATACATATATGCATGCATATTTCACAATCGTTTATTATGATAATACAGGCGCACCACTTACTTTGTTACCTTTAAGTAACACAATTCCATGCCATAGATGCGAGCCTATTTTGCGTAAATTTACAAGGGAACGAAAGCAAGCATAATATGGAGCACGTTTAGTAGGTAGTAGTTGTGTGTACACTTACGACTTTGCTCTCTGCCCCATCAGGCGCAATGACATTTCGATTTACGATGGTCGTAAATTAATTATGCGCCATTCGTTTTTCGGCGTGACGGCAGCCGTGGCGCCGCTCGCCGTTGATTGAGGCGGGAGGAAAATATTGATTTCCCTCCAATTGTGTAGATTGCGATTACGGTATAAATAAGCGCAATTGGCAGGCACTTTGCGCACCACACTATGTAGGTATTTATATGAATTTGCGCTGGTGCGAATATTATCATCATAATGCATTTTCAACGAGTAGTAATATTTCACGGCGTGTTTTATCACGCCTAGTCTTATTATTATTAGTGTGGTGTAATAACTAAATAATATCATTGACGATAACATACGCTAATTATAACCTTGTTGGGTTATATTGTTTTGTAAGTTGTCGGTTTTTATGGCGAAATGTTAAATGTTTTATACCGTAAATCTTTAATTTCGCCGCGGTAGCACTGTATGCTTTAACAAGCTTGCACCTTTTTTTCTGCTCGTATACACTTCTTGGGGTGCACGTTGCGTTCTTCATATGAATACGAATTTATGGTGATTTTGCGTGTGAGATTTCATAAGCTATATAACTGGAACAAATTGAACGCATGCACGGTCGATCGGCCAACAGCCAAGGAACGAACGAACTCGCGAATGGATCGAGGCAGGCGCGCGCGCCTTGCATTGAAAACACTCTCATTTGTTTTTCTTGTGTTTTCACACGATTTGTTTCAATAATATTTTATTTGTACGACACACAACGTTAAACGTGTACCAATGGACGATAGATTATGATCCTTTGTGGCATTGTTTGCGCTGCGACTCTGCACTCTCCCGAGGGACGTTCAACATCGAGAGTGCGCGGGGCTATGGCAGAAAATAGAAAAGGGTAATGGAGGCACGTTTTTCCTTCAAAAAAACGAGGTCAGTCGTTGTTTTTCCTTGCTCTCGCGTCCCGCCGCGTTTGTGTGTGCTCTGCTGTTCTGCTCTGCTCGATGTCGCTGTCGATCGGCGGCAATATTTCTTGGAGATTTATGCCGGCATGCTGCTTGTCGGTTCGCGGTCGAACGATGCGTATGTGTGGTGTGGTGCGGTTTCCTCGCGCAAGATGTTTGAACGTAAATGTTTAATTTGTAATTGAGCTAAACTTTTTTTAATTGCTGCGCGTGGCGCGCGGCGCGCAACGCTATTGTTAGCAGGCGCAATTCATCAACGCGCGCGCTTTATCCTCGAGCAGTGCGTGTGCATTCCGTGCGCGCTTAATTGCAATCGCAAATATCCGTGCGAGGTGCGTATTAAAATTCTTTGCGTGGCATCATCGCTGTTCTCGTAGCCGACTCGATTTTTTTACTGCGTTTGTCGCATCCGCTCGATCAAAGACTATTTGAAATTCTTTGATCAGAAGATGATGTGGCGTTTTTTGTGCGTGACATTAAGCGCTACGTTGATGTTTGCAGGTGAATCCGTCCTCCACGGATCCTTTGTCGCAGGAGATCCAGAGCCAGTTGGGCGACTTCCAAAAGGTGAAGCTGTACCTTGACTCGAAGCTCATCGGACCAGATGGCGGTAACGCGACGACCAAGGCTCAGGGCGAATTCAAAAAGCCGCAACTGAACGGCAGCAGTGGCAGCGCCTGTGGCGGCGGAGGCAGTAGTAGTAGTAGCAGCAGTAGCAGTGGCAACCGGCCGCCGTCGCACCATCAATCGTCGTCGAACGTGCGCGGCGGCTATGTCAAGCCCATGGACGGCAAGCCGCCACACGAAGGCCGCGGCTCCTTCTCTGGCCAGCCGGTCAAGCACGGCAACGCCATCACGAGTCACAGGTCGAACGGCATGTTGCCGGCGAAGGGTCCACCGCCGCCGACGTCAGCATCGTCTACCTCACCTGTGGCTTCCAATGCGTCCGCCAATCGTCCGCACAACCTAGCCGCCGGTCGCGCCGCCTCCGGCAGTTCGCTATCATCCGAACAGGTAATTAGCGAGCGCTCGTTGTAAATTTAATCGCATCGAATTTGTTTGCTATTCGTCCGTATTCTAATCTACAATACACGTCAGCCACCCACGCGTCGTCGTCGTCGCCTTTGCTTTGGCGGGACGCGTGCGCGCACGCAGGGTGGGATTCAATAATGAAGAGGAAATTTATTGCGAATGCGTTGACGACGAACGCGAACAACAAACTGGAGATTTACGATCGATAAATCTGTCTATAAAACAGGCAATTTCTCCGCTATTAAACTACTAGGACGCGGCGCGCTCCTGAGAGAGAGGGATGCCTTCGGCTTGGGACGAAGCGACGCACATATAAGGTGTGCAGGCGTTTCGAGGACATTTGCTATTATTTCGTCTTGTTGGATCATTTCATTTCGTCGAGGAGAGGACCTTGCGTGCTCGTTGCATGTATATTGTGTCGCGGATTGCCGCCGCCCGCTCACTCGCATGAACCGTAACTTAAGCAAGTGTTTTCCTTCCTTCCAGATCGGCGGGCCAGTCAGGGATAGTCAGTCGACGAGTCGAAGGGTTGAGCGAATTCTCAAAGTAAGTTTGTCCTTTATACTATTCACTCCGCACTGAAGTATGTTTAACTAGATGTTGACATTGATTATAAATTAATGTGCGTGCGTGTGTGCACAGGAAATGATTGACGTCGGACCACCCTTATCAGCTATTGCAGCGACACCGCGTGTAGAACTGGACAGCAAGTATACGTTTAGCACACAAGACGTTGCAAAGGTAATATTAATTAATTGTACTTTTCCCACTGTTTGTCTCTTGCGACCTACTTAGATTTTAATCCAATAAACACTTGGTCGCGGAGACCGTCAATCGCTTGAACATTTTCGTTTGCGCCGCACGAATTATTCATTTTATTGTTGTTACGCGCGTGACAAAACGCATTTCGGTAGCGAGCAAATTGATTAGAGTATAGAGGAGAAGAAGAAGCAGAAGGAGGAAGAGTAGAAGACGGAGCGTCGCCGTCCATCGTGCGGTGTGACATCACTTTAAAACACGTTCCTTCCAGCTGCACGCTTGATAACTACACCAGATATACTGGACTACTGGAAGGAGGAAGGCCGCGTATGGTGTGCTACCGACGAGCTGTTCGCTCGCTTGCTCGCTGGTGTTGCCCCATTTACATTTTAATTAATTTAAGTGATTTCCCTCATTACGTCTCTTCTCTTTTTGATGATTTCATATGCTTCGACGCACCGGCGACACTTTTATAACTTATTTACGTTTTTTTCCGTCTGCAACACATCTCTGTCGAGATATTTGACTTGACTGACCTACGTGCGTGGCCAAATTGAGTTATTAGCCGATGCGACACACCTCTGGCGAAATTTCACTTCCAATGCCAAAATGTCAAACAATCATGCACATGTGCGATTGTCGGGTTCCCTTTCATTTCGTTTTTTTTTGCGTTCTATTGCTACCCCTGCCGCTTCTTTACAAATCAATAAAACAATTGCGTCGTCCGTTGACGTACCGCGGATGGGATGGGATGGGATGCGTTTGCGGTGTGCATATATTTTTCCATTACGGATCGATTTCGATTACAGGCGAACTTGAGTCCTCATGCATGCATGCAATCCACTCTCGGTCTTCTATTTATTTACGTTGGTCTCGCTCCCGCTTCATTAAAGCCTCATTTCTTACTTTTGTGCCGATGCGATACGCGGCGGTGCTTTTAATAATTCATAATTGAATTGTGTGGAGTTTGTTGTCGAAAACGGGGCGCGAGTGAGAGGGTAGTCGCTTAACGAGACCGGCGCATATGGAGCGGAAACAAAAGATTTCCTCCTTAAAACGCGTACACTGTCGGTTGGCCGGTCGGGGCGCAATGAGTGAATTTGTGCGGCCAAGAGCTACTTTCTTTTTAATTTCCACCCCTTCTGCTGCATTGCGTACGGCAGCCGGTACACATGACTAACTAGTTCATGACGAATAATAATTGTATGTTTCTCAGGTTCGTATGTACTAAACATGATTCGTTATTTTTGTTTGCAGTTATCGGAACCGTCGATTGTTTCCAATGTCAACAGCAACAATTCAAAGAGTGAGTACTATTTTACTATTCGACCATCCTTTTGATCCGTTATCCTTGAGTCAAAAATTTTAGTACATGTTAGGAACTGATCGGTTAAACAACCGCTTTAGGTGTCCGTGCATCGAAAGGGGGGTAAAATCGGAACTTGATGCATGTAGAGTGAATGTACTTTTCGCTAATATTATTATTGCGGATGAGTAACGAGTGCGTGCGCGTATGGTGGTAACCGAGCGCCTCCGGGTGATGGTATGACGTCGACACATGTGTGGTGTATGCATAGGTATATTTATGGATTGTCTCTATTGCCTGCATGGTTCTCACTCACGTAAGTGTGTTGCGATCAGTGTCGTCACATATGGCGATACGAACGCGAGTGAAGGAGCGCGCGAGACCCGTTGGTGGGACGGTTGAGGGGGTACCCACCAAGGTTCCGTGCAGCAAAGCATGTACCGTACCAACACAAGCAACCAACACAGAAGTGCAGTCTACCGCATGGCAACATCGCAAACGGTCGTTGTGCTCGACTAAACCTTACGTAATATAGCAAGCAATACATATCCATCCAGCAGCATAAGCTGGGCTGGCCGTGGTAAGCGGAGCCGCGTCCGCAAGTGATATTCCACTCTCTGGTGCATGGTGCTAAAGTGTGCGCGCGCGCGATCTCCAAGGAGTCTGTTATCCTGGCGGCGGTTATGCGCGCCATGGTGGCGCTCTAGTTGACGGTGTTCGGTAAGTGTACCGGTTGCGCGTTTTTAAATATCTCAGCTGTTTTGCCAAAGTTGTGGGCGCGCGCGCGTAGTTTCCGAATGTGTCCCGGAAGGAAATCGTGTGGATCCAATATGTAAGGGTGGCTGCCAAATTAAATAAAGAGTCTATAGTATCGTGTTGCAATTGTTGTGATGTTGTTGTTATTGTTTTGTGTGCATCGGATGTGATTGTGTACGCTCGATGAAGACTCGTCGTCGCCGTCGTCGTCGACGTGGGCAGACGTTTAAAGCGACTTCTCTTTGTTTTGGAACACATGTCTGCGCGTTAATGACAACGGTGCGCAGCTCACCTCGTCGCCCGCCGTCTTAAGGATGTGGTGCGCGCGCGATGCGCATATGTTGATGATTGCCCCGCGCAGTGGACGGCGAAGCTGCCGCTACTATGGAAACCTTGAATAATCATCGGGCGGCCATTTCGTGCGATTTTGCATTGTTATTGTTTAATGGAGAGTGAGCGAACGAGAGAGAGTGCGAGTGTGTAATGATGAGTGCGCGCACTGCATGAAATCGATGGATTGACGGAATGATTGAATCGATAGATAGATTCATCCGTCCATCCATCCTTCTGTCTGTCCGTTGCACATCTCATTGGTATAATTACATTCAATACATATATAGATATCTCGCGTCGGAATGTAAATAAAGCAAATGAATGCTGGAATTGCATTGCATCGCAGTGCGCTCTCCATTATACCAGCACGAAGTCGGAGTTGCGCGTGCGCGCGCGTTGCAATTTCATTGAAGCGTATTGCGAATAGAGAGGAATAGGAAACCCCAAGATGCAAGATGCACGCTAACGGTTATTTATGTTGTTATTACCTGCCTTGCATTTCCACTCGCGTATGCAAGACAAAACAGCAAGGCGTACGATTCTTGGCAGGCAGCGCACAACATTGTCGTGCGTGTGTGTGCCATACCGTGATTTTCTTTTACCGATTTATTTGCCATAGCATGGCCGAAGATGCGGCGCTCACGAAGTGACATAAAGGAAGACGAATCTTCCGAACGAGATAGCATTTCACAGCTGCTTTTGTTGATTGGTCGGTCTTCATCTACATTCGTTTTTCTTGGGAAATTGTTTCCAGTTAAGAATAGGAATATATTATAATAATCCGTAGGATAAAGCCGCATGCGCCGCATGCAGCAGCCACATTCCAATGTGTTTCTCATTGCAATATTCGCGCGCGCGCGCGCGTCTTAAATGCGCGTACTAACTAAATTGGGTCACCTATATATTGAGGCGTAATTGCGCGTTTGATCCAATTTGCACTCGGTTGGGATGCGTGTGTGCATATCGCATCGGTGCGGATCGCTGGCGAACTGAGAGCGGCCGGATTCATCATAATGATCACCATCGTCGTCGTCATGGCTTTTGAAATATGGTATTCGCGTGTTTGGCGCAAAACTTGGCAGTAGTCGGCATTCAGCAATCGAGTAGCGAAAAACTCTGCTTTTTGTTGGGTGCGCTGCGCTTGAGTGTTATTTACATTTGCTGCTGCTGTATTATTCATTACTGGTAGTTGCGATTCTTGCTAAGTGTAAGTACAAGCCAGTATTATTATTACGGACGACGCAGTTATTTTACTTGCAAGCGGTTATTTGGCGTTTCCGCTTATTACCATCATCTTCAAAGCGGGAATGCAACGAAAACGTATTGTAATGAAGAAAAGCGACGCGACCGATACGATGTCGAGACGACCACGATGACGACGACCAACCAGCATATAACGTTGTCGGTGTGGTGCGCGCTAGCGCATTGCTTTTCCATGTGCGTTTCTCGTATTGATGTTTCGATTAGCTTTCGCTTTTTTAATTCCATCAAACGGGCATGCGGTGTAGTGCCTGCTTTGCTGTAGGTAGAGTATCGAAGAAAAGAGAAGAGAGAAAAAACGAAAGCAACAACAAGGTTAATGTGAATAACTAAAGCGATGATCAAACGCGAACATGAGCAATACTTCCACCGTACGCATAGTTGTGGAAGAAACAAGAGACGAGGACGACGATCACAACGACGACGAAGAAGAAGAAGAAGAAGAAGAAGCTAACAAAAAGTAACAACCGCTGCTTGTTGCGCGTTTGTTTCGTGTTGTTGTTGTTGTTAGTTATTATTGTGTACGTCGATTCCGATTTTGTATCGCATTGTTCCGCGCACACGGCTCGTCTTGCTCTATCGCTCGCACTAACAAACGCAAGTGCTGGATGGACGATGGCAATGCCAAAGTGGAGAAAAGTCTTCTATTCGTTTGCGCGGTGCGTACGTATTACTTCACCAGTAATGTGAAGTATGTGTACTCGCGGTGCTGATGCCGGTGCTGTGCCGTTTCCCGAAGACGTCGTCGACCACGGCCACGACAACGACACTGATGACGACGATGGCAGGCGCAAGTGAGCAACAACAAGAAGAACGGCGGATAGGCAGCCGGTTTCTTTGGGCATTTTATTGGGGCCGGCAAGTACATACGCTACGTGCGCGTCTAGTCGCGTTAGCGGCGCGATTGCAGCCGCGGCCCCCACCGAATCATGTACAGTACGGCGAGTTTCCGGCGCGGTTGTTGACATGTCGTAATGTGCACCTCTTTACGTTTGGCATAACTATAATCTATCCATCCGCAAGTACTCACTTGCAGAAACCCGCGGAAAACTAACCATGCCCATAGAGAAGATGGTCGGTCGGTCGGTGCAAGCGCGCTCGCTCCTCCAGCTCGAGAGCGCACTTTATGCATTCATATCTCTCACGGCGCGCTTTCGGCCTCCTTGGCGCGATACTCGTACCTGAACTAATTACGCTTACTTAGATGGCTAGCATTCGCGATTCGTTAGGGTGAACGCACTGGACAGCGATGCCGATGGAGCCCAGCATTGCCACACGCGGACGAATAGGCGACCGAAACGCGTATTTCTTGGCTAGCAGTTTACGCGACGACCGGCGCAGCATTCGTGATTGCTGCCGTCTAAATACAGTTAGTTATACATGTATTAATTAATTGATTCTAATCACTCGGTTACTATATCAATCAACGGCGCATTAATCATGATGCAGACTGTGTTCGGCTGGCGGCGCAAAATATTGGCGAAATGTAGGCCAGCCGTCAGTCCGTAATGATCGTCGCTCATTAAGATGTTAAATTCGTCTTGTAGGAGTTGCATTTACTTATATTCACACATGCGTTGCTGTTGCTGCCGCTCTTATTGTTGTTATTATTACCGATATTGTTGTATGTATGACTTATTCGATTTCATATTGTTTTCACAAAATGTGAGAGTTTGCAGGACAGCCAGCCAGCAGGCAACAATGGCAGCAAAAGTAGCAACAGCAGTTGGTGAATGCCATTTAATGTGTAATATTTATTTACACGCCATCATTCAAAATACACGCGCGAATTCGGGCTCGCGCTTGTTTTCAGCATTATTAGCGTTTGCATGACGTGACTGACTTTTGTCTTCTTGCACGCGTCTTTGTTGACTGATGCAACACCACCACCACGAACCACCACCTGGCTGCAGGTGCGTGGTTGCTGGTCTGGTAAATTTTTTCTTAGCTGCCGTCGTGTGTATCCCCAGTTTACTTACCTAACAGGTGGCCCTCATATTTCCTTCCTGTTGTATGTGTATATAAGGTGTCCGCTTTTAGCCCATATATTCTTAGCTAGTGTTCTAACAATTTTCTTCATTATTTGCAGAGCGCGGAGAGCGTCAGCAGCAGTCGTCAACATATCGACCGCAAGCGTAAGTAGAGTTTCTATAATTTGCTAGTATTTAGCCGAGGCATACGCATGCATTAATAATATCATTATGATGCGTGACAACGTTATTGTAAATCGTGGGAAGTGTTCTCTCCGTATGACAGTCGTATCTGCTTGCTGGAGTACATTTTTTAATAGTTTGCGAGACACGTGAGACACTATTATGCATTTGTATCTAATTTGCAATGAATTATGATCTCGAGCTCGTTCATCGTGTCGTCGTCATCGTTATCGTCGAGTCGGTGGTCTTGCCTATTGCCGCTTGTCGTGCGCGTGCGCTCGGTACTTCGTGAAAGGCGAATGAAAGTTTAAAGAGACACTTTCAGCGACTTAATTGCTTGGCTCTAGCGCCTAATTAGAGACGACGCCACTTTAGCCCGGCACATCAACGCATTACATGTTTTACTACGAACACGCTTGACGGTAGAAAAAATTAGTCTACATATGAGGAGGCACACAGACTGCAATACGCAGGTAATCCAGTCCTAAGTCGCACGCTCTCATGCGGCCACCGTATCGATCAAAAGATATATAATATGCACTGCCGTCGAAATTTGTTTCTGTAGGTACGTCGGAAAGCGCAGGAGAAGAGGATATGAATTTTGAGGTGTATTACGTAAACCGAAGCGGATTTAAATGACGCGGTCGCCGCTGCTGGATGGTTGGGAAAGCGAGCGCGCGCGCGTCAGGAAATAATGTCGACGGTGTTGTTTTGCTTTGCGCCTTCGTTAGCCCACATTTTCATAGCCCAATAAGCGCCATTCTATTTATACGCAATTATAACGCCTTGCTGCTTTCCTGCCTGCAGGGACCTTCGCGAAGATCTCGCGATATCTGACGACAGTGATGATGAACAAATGCGCGTTAATTCAAATATGTTTTGCATAGAACAGTAAGTTGTTTGCTTACATCCTCCATGAAAAAAATTGCGCGCGCACACAAATTGATATTTACGTTTATATTCTGAGATATTTTTGTTTAGAATGTTGTCTCCAATTCCGATGACACCGGCTAGTGGATCAGGCGCGTGCATGGAAACTAGACATATTGAGCCATTGGCGCCCATGTCTCCACTTCATAGTTCATCGAGCGATTCAGGTTCAGATTCCGGCTCGGATTCAGATTCTAGCAGCGACGACTCGACGGAGGAGACGCGAACTGCGCAGCAAGCGCCGCCACCTCCGCAGCAACCTGCTGCACCCCGTGGACCCAAGAGTCCCGTCAACGTACCTGCCGAACCTCCACCTGTATCACCTGGAATTCTCGAGGAGGAGGAGGAAAAGCGTCAGACTCGATGGAATCTTGCATCGTACTTTTCCAACAATCTCAAGAACGACGCCACTTCCACGTCGACGTCATCACAGGTTGGTGGCATCTCCAATCCGTCTACGAATAAACTGGATGCAATGCGCCCTCGAGATGACTCTGACGATTCCATAAAGGACCTCGACAGGGTGCTGGAGGAAGTGATCGTGTCTGATCTCTGCTCGCCACTGTCGTGTCTTTCAGATTCGGACGGTGATACGAAAAAGAAGACGTTGCGGAAGCGGAAGCAGTTCGTCACAAAACCAACGATTTCGGCGGACAGTGACAGTGATGATGAAAGCCCCGCGCGGACGAAAGTGCAAAAACCCGTGAATCGCGCGAGTCCAAGAACTAAATCTCCCGACAGTAGTGATGGTCATGCGGGAAAGCGGACGAATACTACGCCTATAAAATCAAAATTGCCCGACAAATCAACGATAGCAGCTACATCGCGATCGGCTGTGAATGCAGTGAAGCCAAAACAAAATCGTGGTCGGCCGCGGAAAAACAAAGCTTCCAACAGTGGCTCCGATCAGGAGGTAAAGAAGAAACGCGGTCGTCCCCCCGGCAGCAGCAAAAATCGTCGACAATCCGTCAGCGGCGGCTCAGACAATGAAGCGCCGAAGAAACGTGGCCGTCCACCATTAAAGCCAAAACGGCCACCCTCGCCAAGCAGTTCCGACGATGACGATGACGACAATGATCGTTCGCGCACGTTCGAAAAACCATTGCCACCGCGTCGCCGGACTGTTTCGAAACGCGCATCGTCCTCCAGTTCCGGTTCCGATTCCAGATCATCATCAGTCGTTAAGGATTCAGATAAGGAAACAAAATCGAAGAAGTCACCCAGTAAGCAGCATCGATCACCGCGCGCAGAAAAGAAGCGCAAGCACACCGAATCTGAGAATGATGAATGGAACCAGGGACGCAAGAACAAGTCACACAATTACCTCTTTGAAAAAGTCGATCGCAACAAGGAGCGGCAAACTCCGGCTGAATTGCCGCGCAAGAAAGAAACAAAAGTTCCTGTAAAGCGAAAAGGAAGGTCAAATTCCCAGAAAAGTGTGAGCATAGTACCTTCAAGCACTGATTCGGATAGTGACTCCGATGCTAGCGCAAAGAGTGCGCAAAAGAAGTCGGTGAGGTCTTCCAGTTCCGATGGTGATTTTAAGCGCCACGATCACAGTTCTGATTCCGAACCATCAGCGTCAACCAAAATCGAAAGTCCGGCCAAACTTGGTTCCGATCACAAGGGTGTCCAGGATAAGAAGAAGAGTGATACGCTCAGGAAACTATTTACGCCGAAGCGAGATTCAGAAGGTGGAAAAGGTGGCGGCAAGGGTGGCGCGAAAGGTGGTAAAGGTGGGAAGGGCAAAGGAGGTGTCAATGTCATAATCATGGATGGTGATTATGAAAGGAGCAGTTCGTCGGTCGAGGATGAAGCGATGCCTGCAATCTCAAAGACCACCGCTCTGCTTTCGCCATTGCCGAACGATGCCAAACCGCATTTGAACTCGCTTGATACTACTAAACTAAAGACTGAATATGATGGCTGTCTTGTAAAGCCAGGCGTTTGTTTAATGGTACGAATTGATTTAAACCGCCTTTCTTACATACCGCCAAATCTGAAGGGTAAGAAGTACGGTGATGCACCGCGCCCGTGGAGTGAAGCGGGAAATTCGCGCGTGGAAACCAAGCACAGTGACTGTGAAGATAAACGGACTATATGCAATGATAGTGATAGTGAGTTTGCTAAGAAGCACGTTAAGGACGAGCCTATCGTAGATACTAAGAGCAAAAAACGGAAAAGACAGAATAGTTGCAGCAGTTTGTCTTCGATGTCGACAATTAGTAATATGTCTCATAGTAGCAGGAAGAAGGATCATTCTAAGGATCGCAGTGATCATAAGAATAAACGACGGAAAGGTGATGAAGGTCCAAGCCAGCGCAGCAACTATGATGAGCGCGCCAATCAACATGAACCTGAAGGACCTCGCACGCCTCCAATTCCCTCACCGGTTGCTAACAACAGTCTAGTGCCCATACGCGAATATCATTCTTACTTTGAACGAACGGATGATCCTGCTAATGAAGAAAGGTATTTTTTCTCTTGATAAAACTTGTACATCGGATTTTATTAAAACATTATCTTATTTTATTGCAGAGATCAAAACTGGTACCTGAGTGAAGCCAAGCGACTGAAGCATATGGCTGATAAAGAAAAAGACACTATTAAACAATGCATGTTGTACCTGGAAGCGGTGCTCTTCTTTTTGCTCACCGGTAATGCGATGGAGTATGAAAGTGTCACCGAGATGGCTGCCTTTACGATGTACAAAGATACTCTATCCCTTATAAAGTGAGCTACGAAATAATTACTTCCTCAAGAGGTTGATTAACATTTTGTCCTATTACAGATATATATCGTCTAAGTTTAAGAATCACCAAAATACATCTTCCGTTCATAATAAGTTAGCGGTTTTGAGGTATGTAGCAGCATAACATTTCTTGAAAGCTTCAATTTATTCGTGAACTATGTGGTGTTGTTTTGCAGTTTCCGTTGTCAAGCGCTTCTGTATTATAAACTCCTAAAGATGCGACGTGGAGAGTTGAAAGAGTATCAAAAAATCATTAGCGACTATTATTCTTCTAAGGTATTATTACATTATAGTGGAAACTTGTTTGAAATGAAGTTAATTCAAATTATTTTAAATTGTTTTAGTCGGCACAAACAGCACCAATTCAATCGGACCAAATCAATCAATTGCTTGGAGGTCAAGGTACCCCTAGCCCATTGTCGCCAACACCGTCACCGGCTGGATCGGTAGGATCGGTGGGCAGTCAATCGTCCGGCTACGGTAGCGGTGAATTAGCAGGCCGCGGTAATACCTCTTCACAAGCCCCAGTTGCACCCCAAGTTCATCAACAATGTATGCTTGTTCCCGTAAATGTTCATAATTCGATTAACAAACAGAACCAAAACGTAATATATCTAATTTCATATCAAGATTTATGGGAACAAGCAGACAATATTGTGGTAAAGGGCAAACATTTAGGTACGTTTTGAAATTGAATTTGACTTGATGAATATGAGTAATAATCTTGACGTATGATTTTCCAGATTTCTTTATCGACTTGGATAGAAAATGCAAGCCTTTATCGGTGCATAGTTCGCTCACCGATTTGGTGCGCTATGTACGTGCTGGTATAGCGAAGCTGAAGGCACAAGACAACTGATACTTATTGAAAAAGAAAAAGACAAAGCAGCGTGAATCGTATTCAAAGTATGCCAAAGAATGCACCGAGTCAATTTAAAATGTCAATCTACTACTACGGATTGAACGAGCCGAGCCCTTGATTGGCAATCGAAACGTAACTTGAACCTACCATGTTTTCACTCCAAATATTTATTCCAAAACACAAGAACATAACGGACTGGGACTATACACTTTCAATTTTTGTCAATATGAGGAGTTGATTTAACGTGAATATCATTACTAATTTACTTATCCGTTCGTATGTTAAGCAAAGCGTTATTCTCTTAGGGCATCTTTTTTTTGCCGTTTTCAAGAAACTATTGGTGCGTAGACCATTTTGTTTCACTTCTTGTTCACGACTCACGGTTACAGTAGAATGATAAATTCGTACTTGAACCATGCGCTATTGCAGAAACTAAGCAAACACGCATCGAGTACTATAAATATTTTTTACATTCTTAGGGTGAATTCCACAATAAAATAGTGTATATTTTTGTAAATATTGTAAGTTATTTAAAGTAATTATATTTGTACAACGCTGACGTAGTTGAGGTGAGAGCTACAAGAATGAGGAAGAAAGAGGCCTAGATACAATTATAATCTAAACATATTTATATATATGACGATAATAATAGAAAATAATAACATCAAAATGATATGATAGTGTAAAATATCAAGAAACAAGAACATCAAAGGAAACCAAAATAATTTTTCAACTTTTCACTTAGCAATAGTACAATTCTAATATAAAAATATGGTCCACTTAAATGAAACAAAAGCAAACGTAGTAATTGCAGAAAGATCATATCGCTAAGTGGAGCTATATGATAATGGGAATGCTCCCCTGGTTGTGGATGTTTGCGAACATAATAATTAAACAAAATGGTAGTTACTGTTATTTTTGCATATACATATTGCATAGATCATAAGTGTGCATAAATATTATATATAAAAATATTTAAATTGTAAAGAAAGAAACAAAACAAAAATACCTTGTAAAATATTTTATAAACATTTAAATTATTCAATTTGTATGATAGCCAAATCGTTTTTACGTTCAAAACTAAGAGCAAGATTTTGTTTTCAATTCATTTGCAAATGTTACAAAAATTGCAATGGCCATCAAGTAGGAAAATTTATGAGTAAAATAATGAATTATTACTGATATTAGGATGCGAACTATTTCCCTTGCTCTCTGGACCATATAGGCTACTCTTTTTATTCGTCAAAGCAATTGTTGCGATTTTAAAATTTTAAAATGCATTGGCCTGTATGGGGATGTCGCAAGCACATGATAGTCCCTCCCTAATGTTAAGCAATTATTTTAAATACTGGAGTGTGTAGGCAATTTTTTAAACGAAGTTGATATTCTCATGGGTGAACGAAATTTGTTTTTATTTTTATTATATTATTTTTGTTATACTATTTCTCATTGACGAATAGGGCAGTCTGCTGGAATCATGTTGTTGACGACAATTGATTGATTTTGTAAATAATTATTTATTTTTCTTCGATTAATTAATTTGCATTTTTGTGAACTCCTGAACTTGGTTACGGGCTACGGTCGGATTATTGGCATTCACAGAAAGCACTGTTTAATTTGATGCAATTGCATAACGCATAAGTTTAGCCATTGTTTGTATTATGAGGCAAAAATTTATGATTATCAAAATTCTGGCGGAGGATGGATCAGTTGGGGACCAACCAAAAAAGCGAATATGTATACGATCGATAAACCGAAAATCAAAAAAACTGCGGTCCAATCGCACGCCGTAACCAAATTCATTCAGGTCTATTGTTAAATTTATCAATTTGTTTAAGATCTAAAAATATCAATATTGTTTTAAATTTTTTAATAATGAAAGAAACTAAAAGTCAGAGTTAATAACCATTATGTATATTTATACATAAAATACGAAAGTACGCCAATAGTTGATAGAAAAGCCCAATATATATATAAATATATATATGAAAGTGACCTTCATTAATAGATACATAATATCAATTTGAAAGAGAAAATCTAAAACATTGTGTATATAAGTACATGTTGTAATTAATTATATTAGATATTTGATGATGATAATAATGAATAATGAGGATTGGTATTATGTTATATTTACACTTGAAAATGAATCAAGAGGACCCAATGAAAATGAAATTTCAAACAATTATAAACATGAATTGAAAAGAAAGTATTTTATTAACTCCTTGTATGGTATATTTTAGAATACTTTTTAGAATATTTTAGAATACAGATTTATACGCAAGTTTAAATTTGAATTGAATTTGGGGAATTTAGGGATATCCGTAACTGCTACATGTAACTACGTCACGTACGTCACGTCCATGTGGTGGTGGGGTACATATATAATCCCGCCATGTTGGAAGCGTGTCTCTTTCTTCAATTTCCCGTCAAGGCGAACGAAGGAATAACAAACGTAAGCGTAGTTTAAGATTGCATACCTATTTTAAATAACACAGAATCAGCTCCTTTTAGCTACTTCAATTAGCTACAATGGCGTTTCCCTTCTGTGAGAGTGATCAATGTGTACTATTATTATTTAATTCAGTTGCATCATGTGATTGAATAAAATGTATGCACTTACATTTTGTTTAAGCTAAAATAGATAATTTTCTAATCTATGTTTGATTAAACAGAATGGCGGACGCAGCTCCAGCCGGTCGTGGTGGTTTCCGCGCAGGATTTGGTGGATCTCGTGGTGGACGTGGTGGCCCACGCGGTCGGGGTCGCGGCAGGGGCCGCGGTCGTGGCCGTGGCAAGGAAGATTCCAAAGAATGGATTCCGGTCACAAAGCTTGGCCGTTTAGTACGCGATGGCAAGATCCGTACTTTGGAAGAGATTTATCTCTTCTCTTTGCCAGTCAAGGAGTTTGAAATCATTGATTTCTTCATTGGGCCTAATCTCAAAGATGAAGTCTTGAAAATCATGCCTGTTCAGAAACAGACACGTGCTGGTCAACGTACTCGTTTCAAGGCGTTTGTTGCTATTGGAGATAGCAATGGCCACATTGGTTTGGGTGTTAAGTGCAGCAAAGAAGTTGCAACAGCAATTCGTGGTGCAATCATTTTGGCAAAATTATCTGTTGTACCAGTGCGCCGCGGTTATTGGGGTAACAAGATTGGTACACCACATACAGTGCCATGCAAGGTATGTTGATTATTGTAATATAGTTGCACATGCAAGGTGAATTAATCATTTGGTATTTACAGGTCACTGGCAAGTGTGGTTCAGTAACTGTACGTCTTATTCCTGCGCCACGTGGTACAGGCATTGTGTCTGCTCCAGTCCCAAAGAAGTTGTTGCAGATGGCTGGTATTGAAGATTGTTATACATCTGCCAGAGGCTCCACTGGAACCTTGGGAAACTTTGCTAAGGCGACTTACGCCGCCATTGCAAAAACCTATGCATACTTGACCCCAGATCTATGGAAGGAAATGCCATTAACCAAGACGCCATTCCAGGAGTATGCTGAATTTTTAGCAAAGAATCACCGTCCTGTTGCTGGTGCTGATTCACGAGCCAACGAATAGGCGCATTCATTTGTGTTAATAAAAAGAGCACATGCTATTAAAAATTATAAGGCACTTTATTCATTTGCTAGTTGAAATTTCCTATGCACTGATAGAAGTTAATTTAATCCTAGTAAGCTTATGCTGTGACCCTAAATAAGATATTTACTAGCGGGTCTGGTTAATTCAGGTCTGGCATGTCATTTTATTTAATAAGAATTGAATTTGTTTAAATCACAATTTCTGCCGATTTGAGTTAACCGAAATTTGGGCAATGGCGATTCACCCTCTAATGTTTATAACAAGCATTAAAAGCAAATAGGGGGCGCGTTGACGACGAGTTTGACATAACCTTGTTCGGCAAAGTGTTCGTGGGTTACGACCAGTTACTACACTACGATTGTTATTGGACGGTTTTGAAATCAATCTGCAGTATTTTTGACAGATGGCCGTTTCATCTAGTAAATTCCATTTGTAAATTTGTTAAAGAGTTTTTATTGAAAGATCAGCATACATGCCAGTATTGCATATAACAGGGTACGTAACCGTCATATTGTGATTCGTTCGCGTTGGTTTATTCATGCGGACATTTTGAAGACGTGCCCAGTGCAGTGCTATAGCGGATTGCATCGTTATTTTTATTGTTCTCTTACACACACGCGAGGACTCAGTCGTATGAGTTTAGTGCATTGAATTTGGCGGTCGACGTGTTACAGTATTTGTAGATTTGTGTTATCTCCGTGATTCCGGTATAAAAATTAAAGTATAGGCGTTTGGGCCAGTGTAAATTTGTTATTAGTAGTGTCATTTACAATACTGTCATACATTGGCTTCTATGTGACTAGTAGTAGGTAAGACTGGCTCAATACCAATTAGATTGTACCTTTTATGGGTAGCCTGATTCATACTGGTTTGTCTTGAGTGTAAATTCTATTGCAGCTAGAGCATGTGAAAATCTTGTTGACCATATGCACATGTGATTGCAATTAGTAATGTGGTGGTAATGCTTTGTTACACTTTCATAATATTTGCTTTTGTTGTTTTGCAGAGTTAATCAATCTAATTCATAATGGAGGATGAAGAGTACAAGAAACTTCCCTTGGATGAAAGGTGTGTACACAAATTGTGGAAAGCAAGGGTAAATGGATATGAAGAAGTCACCAAACTCTTTCGACAAATTGACGATGAAAAGTCTCAAGAATTTGCTAAATATTTAGGTATGTGGTATCTCTGGTCTTATCTTTTTGCTTTACAATGGATGCTCCCATGGTTCATTTTTGTTACATGTTGAATACAGGGTTAGTTAAGAAATTTGTCACTGATAGCAATGCTATGGGCCAGGAGAAAGGGTTAGAAGCCACGCTTGCATTTGCCGAAAACTACGCGTTTGCTGGTAAAACGGTAAATGAAGTGATGAGTGGCATTGTCACTAAGTGCATGGCTGCCCCAAAAACAAAGACCCGCGAATTGGCCCTTCAGGTAACATTGGTCTATATTGAAATTGAGAAACAAGATGCAGTGATGGAGGAGCTCATTAAAGGACTAGAGTTAAAAAATCCCAAGATTGTGACTGCATGTCTCACTACGATTACAACGGCATTGCGAGAATTTGGCTCCAAAGTGATTCAACTAAAACCGGTGGTCAAGAAAATTTCATCGCTTTTCGCAGATCGCGATAAGAATGTGCGAGATGAGGCACGACTTCTTGTTATTGAGATGTATAGGTGGATAGGATCTGCATTAAAGCCACAACTAAGTTCATTGCAGCCTCTGCAAATTACAGAACTGGAGGCAGAATTTTCAAAAATTGAGGGGCAGAAAGCCTCTCCTACTAGATTCTTACGCTCACAGCAAGAAAAGCAAGCAAAGATGGCTGTTGAAGCTGCTCAAGCTGGAGAATGCTCTGGTGAAGAAGAGGATGAAGTTGATGATGCAGTGGTTGTGGATGCTTATGAAATGGCAGATCCTGTCAACATATTATCGAAATTGCCAAAGGATTTCTACGAAAAGCTTGAGGATAAAAAGTGGCAAGAGCGTAAAGAAGCTTTAGAGACATTAGAGAATTTATTGAAGGCTCCAAAACTGGAAAGTGGCGATTATGGTGATCTCATTCGAGCCCTTCGAAAAATGATACAAAAGGACAGCAATGTCGTTGTAGTTGCGTTAGCGGCCAAGGGTTTGAATGGTATAGCATCTGGACTCAAGAAACGGTTTTCTACTTATGCGACTGCTTGTATCCCAATTCTGTTGGAAAAGTTTAAGGAAAAAAAGCAGAATGTGGTTGTGGCACTTAGAGAAGCTATTGATACGATCTATATGGCTTGTGATCTTGAGAATATTCTGGACGATGTTTTGGAAGCACTGGCTAATAAAAATCCAACAGTAAAAACAGAAACAGCTTTATTTTTGTCTAGAGCTTTCACGAAGACATTGCCTGCGATTATGAATAAGAAATTACTAAAAGCAATTACAGGCGCATTAATTAAACTTGCCAATGAACCCGATCCAGCAGCTCGTGACGCTGGCTGCGAAGCAATTGGTACCCTAATGAAATTGGTTGGTGAACGCGTCATCGCCCCATTTTTAGTAGAGTTGGAGAAGGACGCTAAAAAGATGGCAAAAGTAAAAGAAAATTGTGACAAAGCCGTGATTGTTATTAAAATACCCGGCGCTAAAAAGGAAAAGACATCCAACAAAGTTGACGTACCCCGAGAAGCTCCCAAAACAAGTACTGCTCCACCTCCTAAAGCTGTAGCATCTAAGCGACCTCAAACAGGGCCAACAAAGAAAACCGCTGGTACTAAAATTGTTAGCGGCTCCGCAACGATTGTCAAAAGTAAAGGAAAACCTGTGAAATACGTTGAGAAAGAGTTGTGCGATGATGATGTCTCTGAAATTGTGTCGGAGTTACTCCCTGCAAATGTAGTGACTGGTTTGGCGGATGCTATTTGGAAAACTCGGTAATATTCTGCATTTGTGGAGATTATTCAAAGTAACACCCCAAACTATCATTTGTTTTGATTTAGATTGAGCTCAATGGAAACTCTTCTAGTCGAAATACAATCAATGGATTCTACAACCATTCCTGTACAAGCTCTGTTGAAACTTGTTTGTAGGAAGCCAGGTCTTAAAGATACCAATTTTCAAGTTTTGAAAACACGATTGGATGCAATTAAATTTTTAGCAGGCACTGGAAAATTTTCAACGTAAGTTTCATTGTATTTCGGTAGTGTAAATGCAATTAATGCTCTCAAACTTTATAGCACGAGTGCAACGTTTTGTCTCAATGATATAACCGATAAGCTTGGGGATGCGAAAAACGGGACAATTGCCGGTGAAACTCTGACTGCGATTGCTGAAGCTACATCACTGAACCATGTATTGACGTCTGTTTTTGATTTCGCTATAACACAGAAAAGTCCAAAAGTTCTGCAAGAAACTCTACTGTGGATTGCCACCGCTATCAAGGAGTTTGGATTTGCGTACGTATTCTTTAGTGGTATTAGTGTCATATTTTAAATGTAATATCAATAATAGGAACTTAAACTCTAAATTTATCATCGAAAATGCCAAAAAAGGACTTGCATCGAGTAACGTTGCGGTTCGAGCAAATGCAGTTCAATTATTTGGCGTTTTGTATCTTTATATGGGCCCAAATATACATTTGTTTTTGGAGAATGAGAAGCCGGCTTTACGTGATCAGATAAATATTGAGTTTGATAAATATGAGAATGAGAAACCCCCGGCACCGTTGCGAGGTGTTGTAAAGTCAGCAAGCAGTAATAGCATTGATGATGTAGATGAAGATGAAGGCTGTGGAGATGCATTGCCTGTAAATGTACAAGATCTACTTCCGAGAACTGATATTAGTAGCCAAATAACAGAAGCTCTCATTACTGAAATGGCTGATAAAAATTGGAAAGTACGATGTGAAGCATTGACTAAAGTGTCCTGCATTATAAATGAGGCCAAACTTATTAAACCCAACATTGGTGATCTGCCGCAAGCACTAGCTCTTCGACTAGTTGATAGCAATAGCAAGATTGCACAGACTGCATTAAATATTTGTGAAGCTATAGCGACTGCAATGGGTCCGCCATGCAAACAATATGTGAGAGTATTATTTCCTGGATTTTTACAAGGATTAGGTGATTCCAAAGCATGGATACGAACATCTTCTGTTCAATGTATGAATGCTTATGGAGACTTGACCGGCTATAAAGACTTCTTTGAGTCTGAGATGATTCATGACGCATTAAAATCTGGTTCGCCAACTCTTCGCAGTGAATTATGGTTATGGTTATCCGAAAAATTACCTAAGAGTAAGTGATTTCTCGTTAAGTTTATAATATTTCCTAATATTTTATTTTAGTCAAACAAGTACCCAAAGAAGAACTTATTATTTGCATTCCATATTTGTATGCAAATATGGAAGATCGCAATGCAGACGTTCGTAAAAATGCTCATGAAGCAATATTTGGGGTGATGATTCATGTTGGATATGAAACTATGGTCAAACAATTGGAGAAATTAAAACCTGGTTCAAAGAATGTTGTTATGACCCAACTTGAAAAAGTTAGACCTAATTTGCCGTCAAAACCTTCAAAGGCAAAAAAAGCCGCTCCTAATAATGAGGAAAAGGTAGTTAGATCTGGGGGTGCAAGACCCTCAACTGCAAAAGCTGTTACAAAAAGCGTGAAACCTGTTGCTGTAAAATCTGCTTCAAGGAGCAAGAAAGACGAAGATGTTGATACATCACCCTTGCTGGTTGTTAATAATTTGAAACATCAGCGCACTATTGATGAATCCAAATTAAAAGTGCTTAAGTGGAATTTTACTTCGCCAAGACAGGAATTTGTAGATTTACTTCGCGATCAGATGACTAGCGCAAATATTAACAAGACACTTATTACAAACATGTTTCATGCCGATTTCAAATATCATCTGAAAGCGTTGGAGGCTCTAAGTGAAGATTTGCCCGATAATAGCCAAGCTTTGATATCCAATTTGGATTTAATCTTTAAATGGCTTACCTTAAGATTTTTTGATACGAATCCGTCTGTTTTATTAAAAGGTTTGGAGTACTTATCAATGGTTTTCAACATGTTAATTGAACACGCCTATCATATATTTGAATTTGAAGCGAATTGCTTTATTCCATATTTAATTACAAAAATTGGAGATCCCAAAGATGCTGTGCGTAACGGCGTAAAGGCTCTTATTAAGCAACTATGGAGCGTTTATCCTGTAAACAAATTATTTTCTTTTCTAATGGAAGGTTTGAAGTCGAAGAATGCACGTCAGCGTGCTGAATGTTTAGAAGCCATGGGTATGACCATTGCAAATTTTGGTATCAATATTTGCTTGCCTACACCGCAAGCATGTATGAAAGAAATTGCAAAGCAGTTTGGCGATCGGGATAATACTGTGCGCAATGCGGCATTAAATTGTGCGGTACAGGCTTATTATATCGTTGGTGAAAAAATATTTAAAATGGTGGGCAAAATTTCTGATAAAGACATGTCCCTTTTGGAGGAGAGAATTAAGAGGGCTGGTAAGAAACCACCACCGCCCACGCAATTGACCACAACTAACGTGAATAAAATTGATCTGACGCAAACAATTAATCCTCCACACATGAACGATCATGATCCTGATCATGATGACGATGAGGATATAGATCAAGAGCAACCTGAACATGATGAAATTGAAGATGATAATAATATGCCTGAAATTGCGTAAGTTACAAATCACTGCAGCAAATTAGAATAAAACTATGAAAATTCCATGATTTTTTAGTTTGCCATCACAAGTAATCGAACGGGTAATAAAACGACAGAAATTTCCAAATCCCTATGAATTGGATCACCTTCTTGCTGAGGAGTTGAATCAAATGAACGAAGCGATTCCTGATCCAAAATTGGAAGCAGTCGATTTAGGTTTTCTGAATGAAGATGTTAAAATACCTTCGATGGACGATTCACGTCAAAATGTGAAACTAGTAATGCCACTATCACCACCAAAGCCAATTTTAACGACGGATGTATTATCACATCCGCGGCAGACCTCTATTAAGTCGCCGGATATGCTTAGTATCGAAAAGAATTTGCAGTATATTAGTGGATCTAGTATTACAAAGGCATTTGAGGCAGTTGTCGCGCTGGATGCGTTAATGAGAACAAATAAAGTCTCATTATTTATAGATTATGAAGACACTTTTATGAATTCGATATCAGGTCAACTTGTACACTTGAAAGCTTACGATCCATCAACGAATGCCACAGCAATCAAACTTTATAGAAATTTACTAACTCTGTTTGAATTGGTAAAAATGCCTATCAATATTAATTTGTGTATATACTATAATTATGCGTTGCATTTCAGTTCTTTTTGCAACCTACTCTAGGTAAAAAGATATCTACGGCAGCTTTTAAGGTGGTACTTAAGGAATTTTTGCGATTGCTTGCTGATGAGGCGTTTGAAAATGTGAAAGGAAAAGAGTCTTATATTCGTGTATTAAACTTCCACTGCGTTAAACTTATTGAACGTTGTGATCATACAAACTGCATCTGGTACGTATCAGATTGTGATTGTATTTTTTATGTTAATTCTATAACAACATTGTGTTTTTTAGCGGATTGGTTCAAATTTTGGAAGAATGTGTGCGCAGTCAAAGTAACGCACGTTTTACAGAACTTATTATGAAGTGCTTATGGCGTGTAATTAAAAACATACCAACATGGGAAGATGATCTCGATTGCGAACGTGTGTTACTAGATATTCATAAATTTTTGAAAGCATATCCTTCAAGCTATTGGAAAAATATGCCTTCGGATACACCAATTCGCACAATTAAAACAATTTTGCATTCCATCGTGAAGATTAAAGGAGCTGGGATTACTGAACATTTATCCAATATTCCAAACGTTAATCAGAGTGAGCTGGAAATATTTATTCATAAAATGATTCGGGTACGTTAATCGCTTTTGAATTATCTGGTTGAATTGATGTGGTTTTTGTTTTTAGACATGGAAATTGGCCGAGGTGAAACAAGTTCCGCTAAAAACTGAGCCGCGGAAAATGTTACCACGATCCAGCCATACACAATTAACAGATATATTTCAAAAAATTGGTAGCCGAGAAGAAACAAATGAAGGTCTTAATTTACTCTATGACTTTCTTCAACAAAATCCACAGTCAGACATTGAACCATTCTTGAAACGATCAAGTGATTTCTTCCAAAAGTACATTCAAAAAAATTTAAAGGAAATTGAAATGCAGAGAAAGAACCCTTCCGGTGAGTAACAGATATTTTACCATGATGATGGATTTGGAAATCGAAGTAATATTTATTGTCTTTTTTTGTGTAGCGCTTTCAATGAAAAACTGAACTAATAATCGCGCCATGACCAATGGAGTAATAATTTTTTTAATTCTGTTTTTATTTTTGTCTTTGCTTTTTACTCGTGTGTTTAGTCTAGTAGTTATAAATCTATGAAGGTAAATTCTCATCTCAATGGCCGTTTTGTGCGTTGAGGCGTTAAATAACTCAATGATGGTTATCAAGATATTTTTCTTTCAATTTAGTTTAATTTACAGCGTATTGTGGTGGTGAAACGAAAGAAACAAATAAACCTATGACACCGGTTATGGCGAAAGATTTTAAAGATGTTAATTATTATTGCCAACAACTTAACAAACACAAAGAATTTTGGGATAAAGACAATGGTAATATGGATTTATTGAACAAGTAGTAATACAAATATTTTATTTCGTATTGTAACGTACATTTTATATTTAAAAAATTTCGTGTACTCTGCTCTCTTTGTTATTTAATCGAAATTCAATGCTGTTTCACGTAGCTTAGAGCGTATGAATTAATGTTCCAGAACAGGGTATGTTGTCAACCGCTGAAAGTAATCAAACTGATGTATCTTGTTGATTCACACGTTTTAAATTAGTTAGTAATTGTATTGTTAAATTTCTAAACGCGGGTTCTTAAGAATTTGAACAACAAGCGATACATAAGGAAGTATGAATGTTGAATGTAAATATACAAGCTTTGAATTAGGTCGTTATCATGTTAATCATAAATTGTAGATAACTGAATAATTGGATTATCATAATCATTCACTACATCATTTTATCTAGTGTGATATATAATAATTATTTCTATTGATGTCAAATATGATAATTTTAATTCTTACAGCAAACATTGTATTTTTGTTGTAATATCAGAGAACGGAATCAAATTAATGAATGTGAGAATTTTCTTTGATGAAGAATTGGTTAAGCTAGTAATTAAGAGAGTACATATATTTTTTACTTCGACTAAAACAACATTGAAATTGCAATTCTACTCTTAACTGGATTAGTGAATAATTTGAACCATTTAAAATATTTAACAATTGCTATTATCAACTAAAATTAAATATACATGTAAAATATGGCTATATTTATTGTAAACACATTTTAATGAGTGGATAGTAATATAATTTAGTAAAACCTTTGAAACTTGTAATTATATAAATATGTAAAAAATGGTTTTATTTAAATGAACTTCGGTAATTCTGAATTTAATTTCGGTCGTTGAATCCGATATAGGCAAGTCAGGACTAGTTGGTGGTGTGCTCAAGCCTGTCAAGGAACTTAACTTAAGCCTGTGCCTGTGGTATTAAAATTAATTTATGCATGAATTATCAATTGGTCCGGCATGTGCTATTGAAAGCCACGTGATCTACTTTTGGACTATACTTGGTTTATTATTTTAAAAATATATAGAAACTATTACAAATAGAGCGTTTAAAGGAACTAGTGCATGCACTTGCGAGATGTTCTGTCTGTCTCTTGAGTTAGCAGTGATCGCTATTCACAGCTGGATGTTCCTTATATATTATACTATTAATCATTACCAATCATTAGTTGAGTATTTTAGGTTGTGCATTATGGTAGAATTTGTTTTAGCTTCATAAATTTTAAACTAGCTTCGCCTAACGTGAAAACATTTAACTTACATAGGCAAAATGCGGAGAGGTAATGTTGGGTAATCTGTTCACGTTGTTGAAACCAGTTCAGCACAGTTCACACAATTCTTAAACTACGCTATGCGCGGCTACGCTCTCTGGATGTAAATTAAATTAATAACGAGCTGCTGTATAAAGCCTGTTATCAGATGAATCAAGCACACACAAACATTGATTATTACTGTTTCTTCATAAGTATAGACCTACAAAATGGACTTGAAATTTAATTCTGGCCAACAAGTTGTGTTGACCCTAACTAGTGGTGAAATATATGAGGGAGAATTTGTGTGCAGCAATAATTCACGAATAGATTTAATTAAATGCTCAAGTAATTGCACAACAGAAGTAATTAAAGGTGTACAACGTTTTTATATCAGTGAAATTAGTGATATTAGATCATTTGATACACCTAATGGCAATAAGAATGATGATATCCAGGAGGTTTTAAACCCCAATGCAATAACTATATCTCCTAAGAAATATAATGAGCTGAAGAATTTGTCCAAGGAGTATATTTACATGGCTACTAGAGACTCACATTATTATGCTGCTGTTAATAACATGGCAAATTGTGAGACAATTGGTGTTGCAGTATTGAGTTCTAGTTTGGATAGGAGTTCTTCAATTGATCTTTTGATTATGTCAACATGGGAACAAATATATATATTTGATCTTTTAATTTACAATGCTAAGTCCTTTCCAAAAGAACTGTCATATATTCTTGAAAATGATGATATTATGAAAGTCATCCATGATTCAAGAAGTCTTGTTGATTTGCTTTACCATGGAACTAACATTAAAGTATGTAATATTTTTGATACATTTGTTGCTGCTCATATGGTATCTGGTGTAGGTTTGTCACTTGGTGACTGCCTCACTGAATATTTTCACTTTCCACAAAACTTGCTAAGAAAGGCATTGGTAACACATTCTGCAATATGTCTGTCATAAGTGCTTATTAATTTGATTAACTTTGCAGGACCCATTATTGCAAGCAGAGTGGAATAAACGTCCTCTAAGTGATGAAACAAAAGAACTAGCAGCACAAAATGTCCAATTTCTAATTTTTTTGCGTAATTATTTACAAAGGAAATTGTTAGCTGAATTTTATGATAAGGTAGATAAGCATTCTAAAAGCACCCTTACCTATTCATCACTTGAAGCAGAGATTGCTCTTAATAAGTTAAATATTTAATTAAAATTTTATGTAGGCTTGATTACTATATATATAGAAAAAGGTTGATTGTTAGTTTTTGTTTTTTTAACTCAGTACAGATACTTGTGTTTTTGGCATGTTGAATATAATTTGCTCATTCCCAATCTCATATTGGCAAAAGGTGAATTGAACTCAGCTCCACCTCATATATCTAGTATTAGTTAATTTTATTTGTGGTTAATTTGTGTGTATGATAATTGTTTTATATTATTATGGACGAGAAAAAATACAAAGTGGTTGTAATAGGTGATGCTGGCGTTGGTAAAACAGCGCTTACTTTTAGATTTTGTGAAGGCAAATACAGAGACAACTTAGGGGTCACTATTGGCGTTGGTCTTCGGGTAAAGTCAGTTCTTGTTGATAATGAAACAGTTAAGGTAAGTAATATCTGGAATGAATTGAAGTAAGTATAGCTACAGGGTATTAATTTTAGTTAAATTTGTGGGACACAGCAGGGATGGAAGGAAATCAGCAAGCATTAGGTTCACATTATTACCATAATGCAAATGCAGTTGTAATTGTTTATGATACAACTAATCAGTTATCATTTCAAAACTTGGATAAATGGCTAGACAACGTGTCAAAATACTGTTCTGAAGATATCATAAAAGTTTTAGTAGGTACTAAGTGTGATCAAGATCCAGTTGTTAATCGTCAAGATGTTCAAAAATATGCTGATTCCCATGGGCTACCAGTCAGTATACATAACATGTAATTAATTTTGGTTCAACTCAATATGATTTCAGTTATTTGAGACATCTGCAAAATTAGATTCTGGAGGTTCTAGTATTGATGGATTGTTTTTAACAATTGCACATAAATTAAAAGCAAATAGAAGATTACAAGTTAATAATTTTGGTACTTTAGCATTATCTGAGAGGCATACTCCAGCAACTCATACGCGCAGTTGTTGTTGATTATTTTATTCACAAATATTTAACCCATTACTCATTAATGAAATTTTAAAGTTGAAACACAATTATCTCAGAGGTTATGGAATCAAAACAATAAATTGCATTACTCATAATTATACTGCTATTTTTGTTTGAATGTACACATTATGATAAAAGAACAAAATTGATTCATGTCCTACAAGTAAAAAATCTACACTGGTGAGTCAAAAATTCATTCCTTGATGAATCACCTTCGTTTACCGTCGGTTCCTCGTCTAGTAAGAACTATTAAGGATAAATCATTGTATCAAACTGTGTTAATAATTTAATAAGCATGAAAAGGATATTGTTTGTCTCGCAGCTCCATGCGGTCGTGAGACCTCTCTCGATCCCTCGAATATGGCGACACTTCCTTCAAGATGTTGACAAAAGATAAGATTGTAACAGCAACATATTGGACAATTTTACCCTTGTATGATGATACTTTTCTCGTTCTAAAACTTCTCCATTTTGGTGGGAAAGTAATTTGGCTGCTTTTTCCTCCTCTCGTTTCCGCTTTAGTTCGGCTTGTAATGCTTCCTCACGATCCTTATTATTTAAACAGGAATATATGAATTATTTTACCCCCACACCAACGTGCGTTCATTTTACTCACGCGTTTCCTTCCTAATTTCCTCTCTTTCCGTAATTCTTTCTCTTCATCACTCAGTTTTTCGCGCTTGTCCTTATTCTTCGACGATCGTTCTTTCTTCTCAACCTTTTCCACGACATTATCCACTTGTTGCTGCTGTTGTTGGATTTTCCGCTCTTCATGCTTATAATTCTGCAGACAACCATTGGATGACAAATTAGGTGTGTGATGAGTGGTGGATGGTCAGGTCGCAGGCGCACATAGGACCCAGTCCAGTAGCGTTTTCAATGCCGCCGTCTGAGCGTCTGTACGTCTAGCGCGCTCTAACTTTTGTTATTAGATTGCTATGTTTGTTTGATAACATGGAATATACTCATTTGATTGGATACGATTATGATTCGCGACCTTGATGCATTTGGGGCAAGTGTCCTTTTAGCCTAGGAGCTACTTACCGAACCCGAACCCCATAACTTAATCATATAACACAATGGAAGATTGGGCTGATTAACGCTTCGCAATCACGCATATTGTTCAGCTGCATCATTGGATCCGATGTGATGTGAAGTCCAACAAAATTCCAATAAGTCCTTTTCGTATGCCCAAAATAAAACTGCCGCAATGATGAATCCATTGCAGGAGAAAGGGTCGTTATCTTGGAGAATATCTCGTCGAAAACTAGTGTGCGTACTGATCTCATTTGCAAACAACTCATCTGCCACCATTCAGCCCAATCTCCCAAGCATTTTTGCGATGCAAGCACAAGGAACCACTTCGTCTAGTTCTGACCGACCAACTCTTTCAGTTATCTTACTCCGATACTAACCTTCGATGTCTGACCATCCATTTTTCGTCGTTTCGCTTCTGTAGAAGGTAATAGTTAAACTTTAAAAATACTAAAGAATATGTACATACCTCGATCTGGATCATTTGTCTCCTGAACGTGCTTTGATCCTGTTGAATTGTTTATGATTATCCGTTCCCACGGCTCACGGTAGTAGGCCCTCTCTTCGTAGACTCGATCATTTTGACTACGTTCCCCGGAATATCGTAGGTCTTCTTCATTGTTCACCATTTCAATATATCGGTCCTCCTGCTTAATTACATGTCTATAATTATTTTTAATTATTCATTCTAATTCTTACTCTGTATTGCCGATCTTCTTTATTTGCAGACTTCTCTTCTTTACGTTCGCGCCGTTTTTCTCTTTCTCGTTCCCGTTCTCGTTCTGCCTCTTCGCGTTTTTCCTCTTTTCGAGCTAAATGCTTTTCTCTTGCTTCTTCCTTGAGTGTACGATCCTTCTCGACCTTATCGCTGGATCTGTAAATTAATGTGTTAGAATATTATGCATGTGAATTTAAACTAGAATCGTACAAATTTTCTTGAGATGAATTTTGTGATTTTTTTGACTCTTCACTGGCTTGCCGCTTTTCTTTTCGCTCCTTGGAATCCTTTTCTGTTTTTGAATCACCATTTTGACGGGCGTCTGCTTGTTTAATTTGTTTGTCCTTTTCAGTAACCAAATGAAATTCACTTTCTTGCATAACGTTGCCGGTCGCAATTTTATGCTTCAATTGGCCAACGTAACTGATAGCCAATGTGAATAAATCTTGACGGTTATTTTTTTCTTCTTCAGCCAGTTTTTCTATTTTACGTTCAATGATCTGACTAAGTTTAATAAGCACTGGAAAATGCGGTATGATTTTTATAAGTACGATGAGTGCATTGCGAATTTGAACATAATCTTTCGATTCCAGACAAATTAATAATGCCTTCGTCAGTTTAAAGTGCCATTTATTAAAAACGTGCCGGAAATTTTCGTAATCAACCTGATCCAAACTGTCCGACTGCTGATCAGCAGAACGGAACTTCGTTACAAATCCTGGAAAATTGGCACATTCTTTATCAAAAACTTCTTTTGATTTGTGCCACCGTACTAAGGTTTCCAACAAAGATAAAATAAATCGTCCATAGCGCATAGCTTCATTCTCGGTGCAGGATGTTATCGAGTATGTGACATCACAAAATAGCTGAAATAAATGATCGTAGCAAAGGGTTCATCAATTTGAAATTTAATTTGCTGCACTCACCCTGTCGTAGCACAATACAGTAGAAAAGTTTGCAGTTTTGAGCGAATGTATTATGTTTATGAACTTTGCACAGTAAACTGCATCAACCGCGGTGAATGTACATCTTGGAAAAATACATATTTGCAAAAAGCGTGTAATAGTATCATTCTTGGCGTACTTCGAAACGAACCAACTATCTTTTTCCTGTTTAAGTCGGTACATCACTTTTTCAACATGTTCTTGTTGTTTTCGCTTTTCATCCTGAAGTTTTTCAATTAGTGTTTGAAATCGTTCACATTCTTTTTTGCCTTTGCTTGAATTTGGTTCGCTAACATTTAAAGCACTTTGCTTTGTCTTGTTAATGGTTTGTTGGTAAGTCTCGTCTGGTACAAAGAGATCATACATGGTCAAGGACCAAAACGTCGACAAAAATTGTGCCGTAACATCGTCCCAAACTTTCACATTATGTAGAGGAAGCAAAGACTTGTGAACAGGTGTCATAACGTCAGTAACTGCTTCAAAGTATTTCTGATGCTTTATAGCTGTCGTCATTTTTTTGTAATTTGCGTCGGCTTTGCGCAACTGATCGTACTTAATGTTAATTGCATGATTGAACATGGGTCGCGCCAGAAAGAAAGCTACTTCGGTTGGTATGTGATACTCTTGCAGCATTGATTGGATGGATGGTAATTTGTTTACATACTCATCCACAGACAGAGTACTCCCCAAGAATGTGCCAAATTGTACTAAAGTATCTTGGCACTGGTCAGATAATTTTCCAACAAGTTTCAAGTGGCTTTGCTGAGTTTCGCGATATACAATACAATATTTCTGCTGAGCAATTAACAAGCACAAAGTGACTGCTAAATCACGATCAGCCATTGCCTCTTTCAACCGAAGCGAGGATTTTTTGGTATTGCGAACTTGGCTAAAATATCCAGCCTGAAAATAAAAATTCCACTGTATTGCACATTTTCCACACATAAAATTAAACAACATACCTCTATCTTCAAAAGTTCACCTCCGGACATGGCATTTAACTGATCAACCGTTAAGTCCTCTGCAGTGTCGATGCCTGCCATTTTTTGGACTATCTCCTTTAATATGAGTAAGTCCAAACTCTTTTGTGCTTTTAGCTGATTTGCTACAAATTGTAACAAACCAGTTAACTCAATATTATACTTCTTAAATACAGCTCCACAAAAAGAGCTCAAGCTTTGGAGCCAACCCGATATTGATGTGCTGTCATGTTTTACTCTTTTCTTATCAGCGTTCGCAAGAGATTCGATAAGACAAAACCCAAGCACATCATATGACAAATTCGTCAGATACTTCAAAGAATCGACTACCGGATGAATTAAGTTATCGTAAACCTGTATTTGTACCAAAACATAGTCGAACAGAAATCCAGGTGAACAATGCGTTAGCTTGCCAATAATTCTTCCTGCTGGTTTAATATTTTCTTTACTAACACGTTTCATAATATTCTTTATCCGTTTCTCGGCATCTCCACGGCGCCGCATCAATTCCGGATAAATTTGATACGTGTCATTTTTCCATCGGCTATATAAACAATAACGTGTTTGATATGGGTAAAATTTTAACAAACTCCATATTTCTTCGGCAATCGAGCAATTGCATTCCAAAAACGATAAAGCAGGTAAGATACATTCATCTAGAATCGTAGGGATATCGTCATAAAGGCTATCATGTTCTGGGGGACCTTTAGTGGCGTCAATATGATCTTCCATCAACGCTAACTTTGCTATCCGCACAATTTTATATAGTAAAATGGGGTCATAATATAAAGATGGTCCTATCGACTGAAGAATTGGAAACGCATTATCGCGTAATTCCAAGAAAGTCATTGCTTGTTTTGGCGCTAGCGGATTTGGATGAGGCGGGATTGGTTTTCCTTGAATTTTTGTTAATTTGAACATTCCACGGTAAATAGGTTCAATAACAGTATGTAGTAATTTGCAAGCTGCCAATGCAATCGGTTCAAATGACACCACATAATTTTCCGGCATTCGATTGATGATTTTTAAGGCATTCGGCCAATCGCCAATGTCTATTAGCGCCTGACACAGATTTAATTTCTGATTGGTGTTGTACTTTTCCAGTGGATTCTCACGTTCGTCTGGTACTTCCTCCTTATCTTTATTCAATGATATTATAGATAGTTTCCGAACATATTCCTTCGCATCTTTTAACTCTGTGTCCCAATCTTTAAACATGCTTTTGTCATCGGGTGTAAACTGCAAAAACGTTGGAGCAGTTTTTTAACTTCTAAAATCTTAATTCATTTTCGAAACTTACCCAGATATAAATATCATCCAAAGTGATAATTTCATGTTGAACCAAATATGCAGTCAATATAAACAATGACTTTGGTATGGGTTCATTATTTTTATTCATTGTGAACTTAGACCCCAACACATCGCAAATTGTTCTAGCATCATTCATGTAGTTTTTAATCAAAGGTATAAACAAATATGCATCATTTGGTTTATTTTCAAAACTCTCTAATATTATGTCTAACACTCTGTTGGGATCCAAATTAAAGAAACCTAATAGAAGAAATATTGTTGACATGTAATCTAAGATCATGTATAACATTGTCTTACCTATTAATGATTTGACATTATTTAATAATTTTTCAGGCTTTACATCATCTGTAAACTCATTGTTTAATTCAGTTATTAATTTGGCAAAACCCTCACTCTCCTCTCTGAATAAATTGAATTTGCGTTGCTTATAACTAAAAATTATTTGAGTATTAAATAAAGAGTATAAAATTGTAGATAATTGTAAGTGAAATTCAAAGCTTCAGTTAAATATTTCAAAACCTAAGCAGTCTTTAAACACAGCAATAATATTTGCATTTATGTAGTTCAAGTCTAGATCTTCAAGACTGAAACCGTATTTATGCAGCATAGCAAAATATAAAATGTACTTACTATAATTTGGTCTTCACTTTGATAAATTTAGTATAAAAGTTCCTATTTTTTAGAATGCCAACTTCTTGCAGTGTGTCAATCTCTAAGCGTTCCTTAAGGAGTTTGTCAGATAATATTTTGTCACAATCTTTAACCAATTGACAGAAATTAGCTCTTTCTTTTGAATCACTATTTCCACCACTGTCTGCAGTTTCTGCATCCATAATGTTAAGTACATCCAGTACTATGGCAGGAATATCATTGTGCATTATAACTAACTCTTGAAGTGTGCTTAAAACATGCTCCTTTTTTAAAACACCGTTAATGCCTTGTGTTAAAAGATCCTTGATGAGCTCATAGGCACCCGTTACGTTATCGCTTTTCTCAAATATTGGACTTGTGTTTTCATTTTTCGTCAACTGTATACAAGCTTTCATGCTACAAATAAATATATTGAGGTTATGTTTTGATCAAAGCATTCAACAAAAGTGCAACCAAAACGGTTACACTTGGTATTGAATAAAATAAGTACAGACCGAAATAAATACAAGGTAATAGAAAATTCTACTTCGTTACCCTCCTAAATACATCATTTCGTTCTCGTTCGAGTAAGAAGATATAAAGACTTACAACTCATTTTTGCCACTTTTCTCCCAGTTCTTCCACATGTCGCTGGAAGAAGATTCACTCATTTTTCTGGTTTTCATCTATATTATGAGCTGATGTATAAGGAGCACTAGGCTCGAAACACCTTAAATCGCACTTCGCTTTAATTCACCTCACTTAATACAAGAACGCACTCAACACGAAGCAACGAAAGAAGCTTGCGAGGGAACTGTCACCGTCAACCTTTACTGTCATATGTATTGCGCTGTTGCCAACGGAACCAATAGTAGTTTCGATGTAAACAAATCAAAATAACAAGTATTTTGCAGAAATTATAATTACTTTACTGGTTAAATATATAACAATTATAATACATAAAACAATTTGTTTACTGATTGCATGTATACTTAATTCAATTAAGTAGTTATGTTCATAAATTCATAAAGATTATTGACTATCATACATCTAGTATTTTATAGTAATGAAATTCTTAAACTTCTTCAATCAGAAGTTCTTCACGTTCTTCTTTGTTGGTTTCTTTTATATCTGGCGACTTTATGGGATTTTGAGTGTATAAATACATGGCTAACATTACTGTCACAATTGATAAAATTGTGTTTAAATAAATAGGTATATCAAAAATAAAGTAACACATTATTGCAGTAAGAACTACTTCTAGGGCACTGGCAAAAGTTTTTACAATGCTATTTAACTGTTTCAAAAAGAAACTCGTTATTATACCAACTATCGCATTATTTACCATCATTATCAAAACTTTATACTGAAATATTGCTGATAAACTCGCGGGTGTAAAAGCACTCCAAATTGTTCCATTTAAAAATAAAACGATTAAGTTGCATAAAATCGAATCCAAGTACATGAAAACATTTTGAACAAACATATTAATGGATGCACCATCGTTTTTCAATAAATACTCATTATATACACCAGCCAAACATGAGCACCCCATTTGCAAAAGCAGAAATATTGTACTTATACTAAATAAGTTTAAACCATATTGTTTACCAGCCTCACTTTCAGCAACAGGAGCATCACTAAAGCTAACTTGTTTTAGCATGCATCCAACTGTTAGAATCAGGAGTGACAGCCATTGTTTTGGACTCAGCTTTTTGTTGAATATGAGTTGAAATAATATTGCAGTAATAAAAATACGAAACTGCATAAGTAGATTGTAAGTTGTTGGATCAAAGAAACGCAAATTTTCAAATGATAAATTGTTGTATAAACAGTATAAAAATGCTGGTATTAAGTACAATCCTAATACTTGTTTATGTTTGATTGTATCCTTGAGTAATGTGATTGGTGATTCACTAGAAAAAGGACATCATTGAAACATTCATAATTACCTCATCTGTAAATTTCACTTACTCTTTGCAGTATAGCAACGTCGAAATTATTAATTTAAGAAAATCCGTCATTAACACAACTGTGACTACATTGTATTCATACTTGTTATTTGATGTTTGTGAGGCAGTAACTAGTATTGCTGCAAACAAATTGTCGGATTTTAAAACATGTTCATATAATGTGAATGTTTTTGTAATAAACTTTAAAAGCTATGTGCATGCAATGATTACAACCTAGTTTAAAAAAAGTTAGTTAAACGTGACTTACCATGTATGGAAAACAAAACAATGTACAAAATAAAAATGACAAACGAACTCCGCGTTGGAAAAAGTTTCGCTACTTGCATCTTCATCCTGATGACACGGAGAGTAATTCGTCAAAAACTGTTTGTACCGGAATAATGACTATATGAGTTAGTTAATTAACTCATATTCACGGCATATCGTAGAGGTTATATATTGATTATATATTGGACTCCATAGTCTTTGCAATTAACGTACTGAATAGAGCAAGGCAGAATTTAATGCTTAATACATATAACACCACATTTTTATATCAAATGTTCCACACCCGCCCGCTGACTCCTCGTAGCGATTACGCGTGATACTGGTGATACTGATAGTACTTACATCGGTAGTTTTTGCACTACAATAGGATAAATACTTTATTTACATTATATCTGCCGCTTGCAGTGACATCTATTTTATATATGTTAAACATACCCGTCATTTTATAGGCAACCAATCCGTCTTATTTCAAATTTATACGAACACCAAAACAAGTTCGTGACCATTTTTGAAACTTCTGAAAATAATTACAATAGTGTACTTATACTCGATTACATGCTAAATTAACCAAATACATTATAACTGTATACATGTTTATAAGTTTAAGCAAGTTTAAAACAAGAACTTCTGACAAACTTGATATGATTGAAGAAAGTCGACGATTAGCCAACGTCGTTACCACCTCGTATAATAAGACCGATTTCCTTTCTGTTTCTTTGTAGTTCTTGAGCTTAAGCACGATCGGAGAAGGCAAGAAGACTAACAGACAGTCGAATACGCGACCAATCGGCGATATGGTGGTGTTAGGTGCGCGACGCTCCGTGAAATTATTCTTGTGCATACTAATATTTCAAATTGGTGAGTCTCTGATCGCAAATAAATTTATAGAGGAAATGCAAATTATTATTTCATGTTTACGTAATACGTTTTGAAATTTTGGATAAATCTAATACGAGCGAGTAATAAGATTTGCGCCAGTGCGTATAACTTTCATTTATTTAATGAAAGTGCGGCCTCATGATGTGTGCGCACCGATATTTACGCTAAATTTTCACTTCTGCGAAGCATCCGATTTATACGAATGCTGCAATTTGAAATTATGTTCGTTCACTGCAACCAATCTGAACTAAAAACGTCTTTGCAATAGTTTACAAACATCGGGCTAAAAGGAAGAAATAAAGCAGCCGCCAGGCACAAGGTTAGCGAATGCAAATGATAGTCTCTTGACGTGACACTTCATTTTCTTGCATATTACATTCATGTCCATGCACGTCGCATTCTCGGTATCCGTAAGAATCCGTGTAGGTAATAACCATGCAGAAAATGCGATTGGATAAATAAAAGTTTTGAATCGTTTAACGATTACTGTAAGCCGGTTTACGTAGCATTAGCAGCGATTATGCCGCCGACATTTTTTAAACAATTTTTATTAATCGCGCTAGAAAATGTCGACGGCTTTGCGAGAGTTCCTAATTAAAATACTGATTACACAAGCCAATCTCTAGGCTATTCAATACGGTGTATCCGTAAGAAATTTTCGCATGAATAATCAGTGAGGCGCACCGTAACGCTAAAAGGAGAATTTAAACAGCCTGTATACATTAACGAAAAATTCCTGAGTTGCAAATCTACGATTTTTTCAACAAAATTCTCAAAATGTCATGGGTATACCTTCTAATGACTACTACTTTCAATAATGTATTAAAATATTTCGATAGCTATTTATTTAATTTATTGTTTATGCTGAGCATAGTTTTTTCTTTCTTTTCCAATTGAAAAAATACTTTCTACAGTAACCTCGATTGCGACGCGTCCATTTAATGGTGAAGCCCATTAAGTGCCGATGACATCAAATAAAAAACGTTCTCTTTCAGATCCATGTTGTTTCAAGGTCTGGGACGAGTTGGACAATCCAAAATGCACTTTTACTTAAGCTTTTATTTGCTTCAAACTAACGTTTAATATGCAATCGTTGTATCTTGGATTGGAATCCATGTCAAATAATGGCATGCGTTCCAGAATCGATTGAATGCGCATTTCATAATTAGAAATTTTTATTCGCTTAATGATGTTTCCTACTTTTACTAAAGTTTAAGCCATGATTCAATCATCATCAGTAATTCTCAAATTGAAGAGGAGTTTAGAAAGTTCACGCGGTTCGCCAAACTTCGTGTGCGCTTCAAGCTACGCAATTTTTTGTCGTTAAAATTGAAATATTTTTTCATTTCAAGTAAACGCACAGCAGCAAAACAGTAGGCAGCAGGAAGCTAAGAAAGATGTAGAATTTCTATGTCCTCAAGGAATGGGAAATGGCAATTTTGCTGATCCAGCAACCTGTAGACGATTTTATCAATGCGTCGATGGATTCCCGTATTTAAATAGATGCCCATCCGGTCTGTATTTTGATGATATCAACAAGTATTGCACATTTAAGGATGAAGCACGATGTGGGCCTTTAGCAGCAAGTAATAAAATGGTAGTTTATGATTCTGGTGTTCCATTTACTGAGTTCAATTATAGCACCAGCGCCAAGCACAGAAGCGCCTGCCGATTTAGCCAAGAAGTGCGATCTCTCCGAATGCGTATTGCCATATTGTTTCTGTTCCAAGGATGGCACAATAATTCCTGGTGGCCTTAATGCTGAGGATGTAAAAGATTAATAATTTATAAAAATTTGTATATTTTAACTATTCTGAAATTTTTAGATTCCACAAATGATTCTTTTGACTTTTGACGGTGCAGTAAATTTGAACAACTATGACCATTACAGAAAAGTATTTGACAAAAAGCGCACTAATCCAAATGGTTGCCAAATTAAAGGAACTTTTTTCATTTCGCACGAGTACAGCAATTATCAAATGATTCAACAACTCGCGAGCGAAAGTCATGAAATTGCCACGGAAACAATATCGTAGGATTCGTAATTTAATGAGTTAAACTTTAGTGTAAATTGAATGTTTTACAGGTTACAAATGGGATTGCAAGACAAAGGTTACGAAGAATGGGTTGGCGAAATGATCGGAATGCGTGAAGTACTTCGTCACTTTTCAAATATCTCAAAAAGTGAAGTCGTTGGAATGCGTGCACCATTCTTGAAACCTGGAAGAAATACGCAATACAAAGTATTGGAAGATTTCGGATATATTTATGATAGTTCAATTGGTGCACCTCCAGCGCAAATGCCAGTATGGCCGTATACATTAGATTACAAAATCCCGCACGAATGTAAGGCCGGAACTTGTCCAACAAAATCATTTCCGGGCGTGTGGGAAGTCCCATTAAACGCTCATTATGTGGAAGATTATGAGGGAGGTCATTGTCCATATTTAGATCAATGCGTTTTACATAATCATGATGCACAAGAAGTTTTTGAATGGCTTCAAGAAGATTTTAGTCGACATTATGAACAAAATAAGGCACCATACATGATGCCTTTCCATACAAATTGGTTCTCAATTAAAGAGTTGGAGCAAGGATTACATAAATTTTTAGATTGGACGACTACATTGTAAGATTATTTTGTGGATCATTTGCATGAACTAAATTCATTTTTTATAGACCGGATATATGGTTCGTTACGACGACCCAAGCACTCACATGGATGACGGATCCTAAAACATTGAATCAACTAAATAATTACGATGCATGGAATTGCAATAAGCGTAAGGAAAATATACCACCTCCAGGTTGCGCACATCCTAATAAATGCGCGCTCAATTACAAAAACCCCAATCTTAACTTTACTGACACAAGATATTTGGAGACATGTGTAGAATGTCCTAATCAATACCCATGGCTGGGAGATGCTGAGGGCAGTGGGATTCCAGGAAAAGATAACTATGTGCCTGATAATGTTAGGAAATAATTTAGTTTTTCAATAAGGCTGATGCATCCATTATCTTCCTGGCACTATGTCAGTATGTCTTAACATTTAAATTTTCAAAGTAATAAGTGCTCATATTTGTTGATTTTATATATATGTAAAGTTAAGATAATGAATCAAGCAAACTGATAAATTATTAAGAAGAATAAAGTTGTTAAATTTAACTAATTTATTTACGTTTCTGATTATACTCTATGTTATTCTATAATTTAACGAATTGGATTCCAAGGCAGTAACACTTCAGAGAATTTCTTCCTTTCTGTAATTGGAAATATTGTACATTGGTGTATGACAGCTACTTATTTAGACTTACCAGGGATAGGGAAATCTTCAGGATGCAATTGTACATAATGACGTAAGACAGCGTCCTTTTCTGAAAAATACTCCTTCCTCAGATTATCAAGATATTGTCCAAGGAACCATCCTCCAACAGCAAACATAGCAGTAACGTGAATTCCTAAAAGGCAAAATAAGCCCAGATTATATTATATAATTCACAGGTTAAAAACGTACGGCTAAAGACAGGTCTTTTCATAGTATAATTTGTAAACAGATAGCTGGCTGTAAGCACAGTAGAAGTTGCAGCACCACCCCAATAGTAATATAAGAATGGTGCCGGCCTGTTTGGGTCCGGAGTAAGTAATTCTATTGGATCGGTAGGCATAACAGGTCCTGTAGCCATGTTTACTTAGTTTTTCTTCACCACTACACTGTACTACACCACTGACACTTACAAAAGTCGCAAATTCCCACCTGATCCAGGAGGTTATGTTAAAACTTTGACGTTTATTTGTTTGTTCACACACTGATGAAGGCGCTTCATTATGTTTATCTTCTATCTTTGCACGTACATTCTTCGGTTAAAGACTTTATCATGGAATTGTATCAAATTCATTTAGTTTATTATTCCGAATATATATTTATTTATTATGTTACGAGGCCGTTAAGCAATATTGCTATTGTTTTATAGGTGGCTTGTGTTCTGTCATAATAAATCTGCCTCCAGTTCGTGCACCGTGCGCATAATCGAAATGGTAGAATGTATGGTCTAAAATCATTTGCGCAAGAGGAAAGCGATGTGAAACAAAAGGTTTCCGAGGTCAAACGCACAGCTGTTCCCTAACTTCAGCTGATCTTTGTTGTTAAGTGCGTACGCAATACTCTCAAGCGACTTGCTATTATCAATCGGGACGGTACTGGTACATCGCGAATAGACAATAATTCCATCCATCGCACAATTGAGTTGCGATGAATTCGTTTCTGATGACTGAATTGCAATAACAGGGCACATTAAGCACACGCCATTCAGACGCTTATTTTCGGGTCTTCCACGACGTATTGGTTTGATCACGTTCATTGCTATCGCTTCGTAAAAGAGTAGTCGAATAGGTTGTGGACGGTAGCGTATTGCATTAAGGCTTTCGTGAGTGACGTAATAAAAGCAACAAAAATTTGTTTTGTTCGGAGACAATTGCGGAGAAAAGTGCTTCGTGTGTTTATTTGCTGCACTATCGCTCGTTTTTATTATTTTACTTTTTGGTTTCTGTCCTTTGTTTGGTGTCGCACACTTGGTGCGCAAAGTGCATTTCAAAAATAATTCTGGCCTCTGCTGGTGTTTACGAGGGGGGCGAAGGTGGTTCTCCGCCTCGCAAGAAGTCCCGCAAAGACAATAGCAATAACATCAACGACTCGTCGCCCACGGAACCCGACGTCGGTGAGAGCCACACAATGACTAGCAACGGTTGTGTGCAAAACGGTGCATCATCAAGCAATGGTTCTTCTGAGAATGGACATGGTCAAGAATCACTTGAAAAGAGTAATAGTAGTTCCTCTTCATCTAGCAGTAGTGCTTCAGCGCTTACTCAGGCCAATCAGGACATTATAAGATTAATTGGCCAATACCTCAAAAATGAAGGCTTAAAGTGAGTCTTCATAATTTATTTCTCAACGTCAATATTTATGCATGAAAATGTAATTTTAGTCGCACAGCTGACTCACTTTTGGCCGAATCTGGATGCCGTTTAGACCATCCGGCAGCAGCCGAATTCCGTAAACATGTTATGGATGGAGACTGGAGTAAAGCTGATCATGATCTGCAGGAGTTAAAGGGTTTATTAGGACAATCACACAATCTGGTTGTAAGCAGTGGCTGTATATCATAATAGCAAAGTAGTTAACAAACAACTTTTCTAGGAGATGAAATTCTTGTTACTTGAGCAAAAGTACTTGGAATATTTGGAAGATGGAAGGGTGCTAGATGCATTACATGTTTTAAGAAATGAGTTAACGCCACTACAACACAACACCGAACGTGTTCATCAACTGTCCAGCTTTATGATGTGTTCCAATACTGAAGAGTTATTGACGAGGTCTAACTGGGATGGCAAGGGAGAGAAATCGCGTAGTGTACTCATGAATAAACTGCAAACTTATCTGCCTGCAAACATCATGCTGCCCCCGTCTCGTTTGCACGTATTGCTCAATCAGGCACTTGAATTACAAACGCTGCGATGTCAACATCACAATACCACGCGAGGCCTAGCACTGGACAACACGACACTATTAGTAGATCATTCGTGTGCTAAAGACGCATTTCCCACGCATACCGTCCAAATTTTAAATGATCATTGTGACGAGGTTTGGTTTTGTCAGTTTTCCCCCGACGGAAAGTTGTTGGCAACTGGTTCAAAGGATACAAACGTTTTTATTTGGGAGGTACATCCGGATACATGCACAGTATCAATGAAGACTACGCTCGATGGGCACATATTTGGTATGTTAACAGAGGCAAGGTATGCATTATTTATAAGCTTTTTCAGGAGCTGCTTTCTTATCCTGGAGTCCTGACTCGAAACATTTACTTGTGTGCGGCTCGGAGGAGAGTGCGTACGTTTGGTTGTGGAACATGGAGACCAAAAAGTGGCTGAAACTTTCGCAATCGCAGGAAGATAGTTTAACGTGTTGTGCATGGTACAAGGATAGTAATAAATTTGTGGTATGCGAAGTTATTTAACTACCAAATTAAGTAAATTGGTCTACATGAACATATGTATTAGGTTGGCGGAATTCGTGGGCATTTCTATAATTGCGATCTGGAAGGTACGGTATTGGATACCATGGAATGCGTACGGGTAAACGGATTGTGGTGTAGGAGTGATGGTAAATCAGTCCTTGCTTCCGACACACATCATAGAATTCGTAGTTATATATTGGAGGAATCAAGTGATCAACACATGTTAGTAGACAAAGAAACATTTTTTGGACGTTTTTGATTATAATGCGCGTTAATATTTGTACAGAATACAAGAAGACCATCCAATTATGACGTTTACGGTGGACAAGAACGATAGGTTGGCGTTACTTAATGTTGCCACTCAAGGTGTTCATCTATGGGATCTCAAAGACAAATGTCTTGTGCGTCGATTCCAAGGCGTAACACAGGGTCATTTTACCATTTACTCCACGTTTGGAGGAGCGAATCAGGATTTCATTGCCAGTGGCAGCGAAGATAATCAGGTCTGACTGGATATGAAACAAATAATTTTGTCGGGTAGTATCAATGAGTTGTTTTGGATTTTAGGTGTACGTGTGGCATATGCGCAATGAATTACCATTAGCTACGCTTAGCGGTCATACACGCACGGTAAATTGTGTTACTTGGAATCCTGTCTATCCGCATATGCTCGTGTCGGTATCGGATGATTGTACGATACGCGTTTGGGGACCGAAGGAGTATGTATCGAAGTCATCACCAGGTAATAAAGATGTACAGGTTCACACACCTCCCACAGTATACCGTGGAAGCGCGCAGGAACGAAAACGGCCAAAAAGGCGGCGCGGCATTCGCAGGCAGTTATCATGATACGTTCAAATTCAATATTTTGATAGTTATACGTACATTGCGATTTAAGCCATTATTAAGTTTGCGAATCGCTAGAGATTCCATACACGTTTGTAATACGACTTATTACAAAAACAAAAATATTTGAACCAGCGAAGGGAAGTGACAACATACTTATCAAAAGTTTATCAAGATGGAAATTCGATTTCATGAGTGTACAATTAAATTTGCTGGCATATTTTATATTCGCTTACGAAATGACAAGATTTAAACAAAACATTGAACTAGTTTTAGAAAACAGGGAAAATTGCGGACAAAATTATGATTCTGACACACGCAAAAGCATAGTGGAAAATGGTTGTACTTGTACATATGGCGTTTATGTACGAAATATCTGTGTTGACTTTCTGATTTGTATAATTCATCATAGTTTCTCTACCTTGGTATTGCATTATGTACTTCTGACATAAACACACCGAAAGCTAGACCAAATGCCGTTCTGTTTCCAGTGTCTTCATCAGCGAGCAGCAATTCATCGAATAACGACAATTCGAACAATTGGAACGAAATGCTATCGTAGTGCGAACAAACGATAGTGTCTGTGCAGAGAACAGATACAGTTCACATACATATACACTATAAAAGACTGAACTATAACATTGAAAAAAAAAACACAAACAAGATACATTTGTCGGAATTTGATGAGAATGAAACGCTAAAATCGATAATCAATCAATGTACTACGTTTTACTTTATATTAATAATTAATCATTCGTGAATTTCGTTATTTTGTTTTTACGATGTAGAAATTAATAAATATATCTAAGATATTGCTTCTGCATCAACTAATTGGCGGATTCATATAATTTTCATCGATTTGTTAACAACATTAAATAAGCAATACATGGAACGATTCGATCTTGTCGTGGATTTCAATCAAATAATTTAGTTGTTTTGTGTTGCCAGAAGCGCGTTGCGATAATTCGGATTCTCTTTGTTTACCACTTATTACATATTGATATTTGTTATAAACGATCGAAGCTAAGCATTAAGTTGATAATCTTAAGTTTGGTAATTTTAACCGTAAGAATTCGGATATAATAATGTTGGTGTGCTAGCTTTAAAACTAAACTTTAAGGCTACGTCTACTAAGGCTAAGTTTAAAATGCATTGTGCATGATGAAGATGATTAACAGAGGCATACAATTCAAGGTGGTTTGATTTTTCGGAAATAATAATACCAGATTGCTACTTACTACATTAAATCAAATTGTAATACAATGTTCGGTAGGATTCATTTAATATTTTTTCAGACAGATCGCAGAAACAACCATTGAACTAAAACATCGTAACAGTGTACGAATAAGTAGTTTTTGCATATATTAAACAAATTAATGTAAAATTCGTATCGTAACTTGATTGCAATTACTCTAATAATAATATAATGCATATATAATATATTAAATATATATATTAACAATATTTTTAATATTTAAAACATTATGGATGCGATTATTGTACGGTTAGTTGAGTATTCTCAGGTAAAAATATAGGAATGTGTTACTTGAATCGGAAATTTTATCATTGTTTTGACTACTCCTTTTCTACTCAGTTTTAACATAAGAACAACATCTTTATTATACATTTATCTAAAACTTAACATAATTATAGTTATAACGTTAATACGCAGTATTAATGGCTGTTTGTACTAAAATTAGAACAGAACTTCTAAACGTGATTGAAAGGGATAAATGGATCGTTTGATTTGCGAACATCAATGGGTTCCCCACACATTGCGGAATATTTGGATTTTGAACACTTTTTATCAATAGGGCAGCCAGAACAGGGGCTACCTGTTTCGTAAAGTGGTGAAGCGATGTAGTTACCACCAGGAGAATAGTTGCATACAAGGAGTAGATGATTCCATTTCTTATTAATTATGGGTGGCAGTACAATAACTTCACCATAAATCGGGTGAAATTCTTTGTGTGGCTCTTGTTTTATTGCTGAATTTGGATTGGGTGTTGTGTACGAGGTCAGTGCGCATCCTAAATTATCCGTTTCTGCCCAAAGCATTTGTGTGTAGTGACCCACTTTTATACCCGCTCCCCTAAATTGCACAAATAATGGATTTTAGGCTCTCGTCTTTGTTAATTTAACTTTCGTATTTTTTTGGAAATAACTTACTATTTAAATATGCAAATTATGCACAAAACTTACCGGTCTTGAGTGTCTGGCACCCATTCGCGGCGGAATATTGCCACTTCGTCATACCAGTACATAATTAATTGTTTTAACGCATCTTTAATATCAGTATGCACATGTGTGCCATTCAAAAACCCAAGGTTTTGCCCAACGTGTTCATGATATTCTAAGCATACAAATTATTTGCACGTTAATCACCGCGTTGAATCGCAGAGAAAATTTATTCATAATTGCAAAAACTTACTTGTCGCACGACAAACATCGTGTGATAATGGATTGCCACGGCACGCATTTGCCCAGCACTGTGCAATGTATTCCAATTCCTTGCTGTATTTCTATAGCGCACGTAATTAAAACAAACTTGCAATTTTAAGAGCAAAAAGTATTTACCATCGTTAACATCATCTTGGCTGGCGGTTGATGTCCACCACGTGTTTCATTGCCCGATGCAACTTTGTTGCGTAATTCATTGTGCAAATCAAGCACGTATTGTCGCAATTCATCGGTGAATTCCACTTCTTTGAAGTCTGGACCGCAACTTGGATCGGGACCACATTTCTGACAGGCGTTTGTGAGTTTTACTTAAATCCGCAATTTTGGAGAAATGATATAAACTTACCGATGCTCCGCGCTCGCACACCGTGTGAAAATACGTTCGCCCGCCGCCAAAGTTGCAATTTAACGCACAATACGGATTTTGCAGCGCGAGTGTTAACTTGGCGACTAGGACGATTGTCGATGCGACTAGCAGTAGATTCATCTTGCTAAACGATTTCGAACTTCCGTATTCGAATAGATGATTTGTTGTGTATCGCGGCTGTGAGCAAAAATTATTGTACGTGCAGTCTGAACAACTGGAAGCCTTTATCTTGAATGGTGGCTAAAGCAGGCAATTTATTGCCTTTTATACTACAAATGTATCTGTTACACTATGAGAGAAATAATATTCGTTTACGTTTAGAATTCGAATCGTGAGCAGAGGCTAATTTCAGTACAAGAAAGCAACGATTGTTTTGTTTTTTTTTCCACACCGACTAATTATTTATTTAAGTTATGAATAATAAACACTATTCAAACAATTAGCAGCTATGTAAATGGCTCAAAATAGGAAGAACAATTTGTTATAATCGGCGATGATTTATATTTGCGTTCCACACTTAGAAATCGCTGCAAACACATCCCAGCAAGATTTGCATTTAATTCCAAACCGCAATTTAAAATACATACTCGGCAACAACGAGACACGAAATAGTTTTAAAAAATAAAATATTTAAAATAAAGTAAATGTTGTGATATTCAAATATTCAAATTCATGGTCACTGCCATGCATTTGTTTGCACTTCTCAACACATGTGTGCACTTTTGCAGAATGTTGATATCCTTTCACTCTCGATTCAAATTAATATGTGAATCCTGTAATCCCGCATTCATGAAAAGTGCATCATCAACACACGCTTGCCTGCTGGTTAATTGATAATCAAAATAATTATGAAAAAAACGTAAATATTTAATAAGTAATAATTAACATGCGCTCGGTGCTATATCTCGATTTGCAAATACCCGCCACGGTTTTAATTAGACGTAAATTATTATTATTGCTTATTCATAAATAATGTCTCAGGAAGATTTCATACATTTATGGCCATATTAATATTCAGTTTTCATTTGATTGCCGAGCGAGCTCCTTGATAAAAAACTTAATGCATCAATTAGCCAATTATAATAAAATAATTATAACAATATATGCATGGAAATTGTTATTTAATTGCGTATCATATTTAAACACTTGTTGTTTATAAGTGTTTGATTGTTTCAAACGAGTCTCATCATATATCGTGCACCTACCAAAAAAGTGAATACAAAAAACTGGTTCTAATTTATGTTTAAGGAACACTTAAAACGCTTCAAGTTTGGTAGTTCGTTTCAATTAATAATAACTAATTGAAAATATTAATACACACTTTTTGTTAGGTCGCGTTTGATTTGTTAGCTTGTTTGCTATAAATCTTATGAGTTAATTTAGAATGAAAGAGCGACGTCATCAATTCGGTTGCATTGAAACTATTACTACATACATAGATATTCATTAGCAGATGTATGTTTTCCATTCAGAAGCTACGTGTAAAAAGCGCCGCTGAGAAATATCAAAATATCAAGGAAATGTTTGTTTACAACCATTTTATTACGGTTTTAAAAATAAGAAAACGTTTAATTCGTGACATGTATGTCTAGCTGGGAGAAGTAAACCATAACTTGTTGAACTTAAGGAAATTTAAATTAATAATGACCTCATTTTATCGCCACTTACGTTGTAGAATCTGTACTAAAACAGTGACATTAACATTCTTCCTAAAATTTTCAACGCAATTGTGACACACATTGTGTGTTCTGTTTTACTTATTTAATTATTGCTGTTGATTCATAATTATTCAAATACTCACTTTATTTGTTATTGTTGTCTATTTTAAACTTTTTTGTTTTTGTTTTAAATTGAATAAAATTATCGTAAATACGCATTACTGACGTGCACTTTTGCGAAAATTGTTTTAAAGTAAATATACGTTATTTTCACATGCATCACGAATCATGCGAATATAATTCTATGAAACAATAACAAATTACGTGTTAATTGATTAATTGAATACCTACAAAAATATTCGTTGATTAATTTGTGATGCACTGGGAAACCATTCGGGAATGCAATTAGAAGAATTTCGCTTTATTGCAATATCTGTGCAACAACGATATTATTTGAAGCGGTTTGTTACGTACTGGTTATTACAATATGTGATTATGTCAATTAGCATCTTAGATAAAGATTACACAAAATAGGATATGCGTAAAGACCATGGTATGATCATGGAACGATTATTATCGATACGATATTATCAGTATGCTATCGATCGATAATGATCATACGGAGCATACGGACCATCCGCTTTCGGCTAAACTTTTTAAAAGTTTCACACTATGATCATTCAAACTTTTACAACATTTAAATTATATTAATTAAAGTATTTTTACGCTGCAATTCCATAAGATTTATTTTTTACTTCAATATTTGTTATTATGTATACCGCAATTATAACGGTATTTTAATTTTTACTAAAGTCTATATAATATGAAATAATTTAGTATTTGACAGCGGACATAGCGTGCCAAACCTGATGAAATATCATGACATCGTGTCAATGTAGTGCAAGTTCGCAAAAATCATTGTATGAATTTATTCATCCATTGAATTGCATTTGCATTAACAATGAATGCAAATGTTACTGGTTGAGTTTGAACTGGGGTTCTTGGCTCGTCCAGGAATAATACTAGGGGATTGTTTCTAAGTCCCAATATGGTAAATAAATGTTTTTACTTATTTAATTGTTACTGTTGATTCATAATTGCTAGCTACTCACTTTATTTTTTATGGTTGTTTATGTTAAACTTTTTTGTTTTGGTTTTAAATTGAATAAAATTATTGTAAAGATGCATTACCGACGTGCAGTTTTAGGAAAATTGTTTAACTGTAAATATACGTTGTTTTCACATGCATCACGAATGATGCGAATATAATTCTATGAAACAATAACAAATTACGTGTTAATTGATTAATTGAATAACGACGAAAATATTTGTTGATAGAATTCTAATGCGCTAGAAGATCATTCGCGAACGCAATTAGAAGATTTGCGCTTTATTGAAATATGTGTGCAACAAGGATATTATTTGAAGCGATCTGTTACTTACTGGTTACTAGAATGTGTGATTATGGCAATTAGCATCTTACATAAAGATTACAAAAATAGGAAATGCGTAAAGCCCGTGAGCATGAAGCATACGTACGAATTTGTTTTTTTGCTACGTCCTTGGTTCATCGCATTCACATGTAGTTTAATGAAGGCAATATGCTTCTTGATTTTCAAAGAGTACTACTACTACTTGACTACATTTCCACAGGCTCTCACGATTCTATTTTAAGACATAAACAATTGCAAATTGAATATCATCAATTAAAGATATAACAATATCTTTAATATATAGACATAAATGTTATCGGGGATTATCTAATAGTTACAACATGATTATTTCCATTTGTAGATCATTATCCTTGGGATTATAATAACATTATAATTCCCTGTTACAACAAGAAATATATTGAGTGTATTTATTAGTTAGGAATATAAATATTATTAATCATCATTTAATGTAGTCTCTTGTATGGAGACGTTAATATGCAATCAATCAAAAACAGGATCCGTGCAATTATATTACACTTTGCATTCGTAATTAATTTTCAGTGCATAATCAATATTTGTGCGTTGTATAATTTTATGAAGGTGTTAATTTGCATGTTGTTCAAGAGTTTTCAAGTTTAAGTATCAGGAAGGAGATTGATTACAATTTTAATGATTACTGTCGAATAACAATTTAAGTGTTTTAAAGGTGTAACAATATGCAACCAGTTGTAGTTATCGAGAGGCATGGTCACTTACAACCTAACCTATTTATTTATTGACGAACTTTGGTGTCGTCTTGGACAGTGAGGTTGAGTGAGCTATTAAATATCGAACTAGTTTTTGTGGTGAAATATTGTTAAATAGTGCAAATTTTCACGTGAACTAATATGACGGCTAAGCCCCATTCGGATTATACGTGTATAAGTTGTCGAGTAGCGTTTCAGGATGGTGAAATCCAAAGGATGCATTACAAAACAGACTGGCATAGATACAACCTGAAACGGAAAGTTGCTGATTTACCACCTGTAACATCAGAGGAATTTCAGCGACGTGTTATTCAGCAAAAGGCTAACGATGCTGACCAACAAAAAGATAAGTCTAAGTACTGTAAATATTGCAGAAAATCATTTGGCAATGGAAATGCATATGACAATCATTTGCAATCAAGAAAACACAAGGATAATGAAAAGAATTATGTTGAAGAAATGGTTCAGGAAGATGTAACTAATCCCGCTGAAGTTTCCGAAACTAACATAACACAAAACTCTCATGATGATGCTATGTCATGCAGTACAGATTCTGAAATTGAAGATGTTGATTCTGATGAGTGGGATGAGGAATTGGAAGATGTTGAATTTGATGTACATAACTGTTTATTTTGCAAGCACCACAGCAAAAGTGTTGTCAAGAACTTACAGCACATGTCTGTTGAACATACTTTCTTTGTCCCTGATGTTGAATATTGCATTGATATTAGAGGACTTGTTAATTATTTGGGTCAGAAAATTGATCAAGGCTATATGTGTTTGTGGTGCAATGAAAAAGGCAAAACTTACCATACAGCTGAAGCAGCAAGACAGCACATGTTAGATAAGGGACATTGTAAAATGTTACATGAAGGCATAACACTAGCAGAATATGCAGACTTTTATGATTATTCTTCATCATATCCTGATGCTAATGAAACAGATATTGATAAAGAAGAGGAAGTGGCACTTCCTGAAGTTGATGGAAATGAATACCAACTTGTCTTACCTTCTGGAGCAGTAATTGGCCACAGAAGTTTAATGCGATATTATAAACAAAGCATCGATCCAAACAGAAAGGTGGCATTGATCACAAAGGATACCAAGAAATTACATAAAGTCTTATCACAATATAGAGCTCTAGGTTGGACACCAGCGCAGCAGGAGTTGTCAGTCAAGTATGTAAATCCTTCTTTTGTTAACGCATTTTATCAGGCTTTAACTCTTTTAGACGAGCAAGAGATATTCACTATATGAAGCGACAACAAACGAAATATTCCATGCAATTAGGAGTGAAAGCAAACAAATTCCAAAAGCACTTCCGTCAACAAGTTAATTTCTAGTTATTCTAAAATCTTTAGAAAATATAATATACAAATTCCCGGAGTTGTTCTAGTACTATCAACAATAATGAATCTACCAAATAATATTAAATTTAATTGTATCCAACTTTGGAATCAAACAGCCACGTGTCTAACAAAAATAAATATGGTACACCCAAACAATGTCTTAAATATTAAATTGCATTAAGGTAGTTCGTAGATGGGATTTAATTATTCTAAACAGTTTGTTTGGTCGAAGTCGTTGCTTCAGCAGAAAGAAACACACAAGTCTGAAGAGGAAGTACATGCCCACGAGTGCACAAACATCATACCAATACATGTTTGTAGGTACATTGATGAATATTGAGAAATTATCTAAATCCCTGAAAAAGCATATCTCTTCGGAATCGGGGCATGTTAACAATTCTCGATTAGGCATCATTGCACCCATCAGACCTTCAAGTGAGTAACGTAAGTAACTGAAATGCATTAATATCTCCATAAAGAATGGAATTTTTGCATCTGCGCCATATCCCATTCCATAAATGGCTAGAAGCATTAAGGGTACTGCCAACACTGGTCCCAGAAACATGGAGTTCTAGAATATAAATTAAATTAGCCTTAAATGCTTATCATTATCAGTATCACTGAAATACGTACAACGACGTTTAAATGCGACGAGATTAAAAGTCCAATCGATTCGGACACTAACGCAGTTAGCATACAGATGCAGTAAAATTGCGCCATCCTATCTAATTCTAAAGGTTGATCGATTAGCACGAACGCAATTGGCAAAAATATCAAACCCAAAACCAATGTCATTGGAATTGTTGAAAGCGTTAAAGCAATAAAGTACGGTGTAAGTTGATACCACTTGTTAAATGTTTCGCGTTTCAACATTTGAATTTCTGTTGGAACTGGAAACAAGCAAATTATCATGGTTATTTTATTATTTTAGCTAAAAATGAATAAATTAATACTAACATGATAACAGTACTGGCATCATCGGTATGTACAAGTACATAATGACGCAGATGTAATAGAAACCAAAGATGAATATCGTTTTCGAGGCATCTTTACCCATACCAAAAAACAGGTTCCCAATGATCAATGAAATACATAACGTTACGACAAAACGAAGTAATAAATATGACTGCAACAGAAGAAAAAATTAAAAACAAATCATATGCTAATTTAAATAATCACATACTTTATCTCTGTACATTTGTAGCCACATTCGCTTTAATAATATGCAAAACTGACTGTATATTGAAGTACGTTTTATTTTAGTAGTTGTCTTTTTATATGGATTCCCATTTAATTCATTACCTTCAATTGGAAGATTATTTACTATGCCATTTCTAATATTCTGATCTAGGATATTTCTTTTATAATAAGCTATACTTCGTCCATTATCGGATTCTCTAATTAAGTGAGGCATGTGATCACCATAATCACCGCTACATACTTCAATTACTATAAACATTCAATTAATTTATTATGTATGTAGAATTATGCATTAAACATACCAAAGTCTGCGGGATTAAAATGTTTTGGACATTGTAAACCAACGTTTATCAAATATTGTACCACGTCGGGACCATATCCTTGATATGCGCAGTATCCATTGGCAATAACATAAACGTTATCGAAAGTTGCAAAAAGTTTAGCACTGGGTGTATGTATCGAGCAAATTATTGTGCGACCGCCTTCGGCTAAGGTTTTCAAAAGTTTCACGCAATGATAGCTGGACATATCATCCAATCCTCTATAACATAAATTATATTAATTAAAGGATCTTTACGCTGTAATTCCATAACATTTATTTATTACTGCAATATTTTTTGCTATGTAGACCGCAATCATAACGGTATTTTAAATTTTACTAATGTCTACATAGTATGAAATAATTTAGTATTTGACAGCGCACATAGCGTGCTAAAACTGATGAAATATCATGACATCATATCAATGTTGTGCAAGTTCACAAAAACCATTGTATGAATTTATTCAACCATTGAATTGTACTTTCAATAACAATGAATGCGAATGTTAATGGTTTAATTTGGTAAAACTTACGTTGTAGGTTCGTCCAGGAATAATACTGGGGGATTGTTTATAAGTTCCAATGCAATTGATAAACGTTTTTTCTCACCGCCAGAAAGGCGCTCTGTTCTTGTGTCTAAAGCTTTTGTTAAGTGTAACAAATCCAAAATTTCATGGATCTAGAAATATAACGAATTCGTTTTCGATTAATTAAAAATTCGCATTAATATTGATATCACGTACAACAGTTTGTTTGTATTCTCTTGTTACATCATTACCCAATTTTAAATCGGCGGCTAGTGTCATGAGTTCGCGAACTGAGAGTAGATGTTGCAAAACGTCCTCTTGCATTATGTACCTGGATATTTTACGAAAATTTCGCACGTTTCGCCGTTCTCCATTTACCAATATACTGCCGGTGGAACCAGAAATTCTAGAAAATGATTGCAAATTCCGTGATATATTGTGTTAGCGTATAATAATTGGTAGTTTCAACATTTTTATGTATGATAATGAACGCGAAATGTTTAGAAATGGTGTTGCAAGATATACTTTGATAATATGTTGATTTCGTCAATAATCAATTTTAGATTAAGCTAGTTTTTTGATTTCGCATTTGTAATAAAAGCCAATGTGCAAATACGTCCATAAATTTAGATACATTAGCGATTTCTTGCTTCAAAAATTCCACAGTGTTCTTGCCTGATATCTCACGATATTGCAATATTCTTTCCTTCACTGAAAGGCACGCAAATCTATTGGCGTACAACAGCATTTGTTAGGTGATTGCACAGAGTCATTCGACTTTTACTCTAGATTAACCAATGATATTATTGCTAAAATCTTTCTATGACAATATATTGTGGACAAAATGTGATTAAGATTTCTAAGAGCTGACAAGAAGTTATATAGCACTCCTAAGAGTGGGTAGCTAATAAAGAATGAACTGGTTTTATAATATAATATATTATTTGAAGACAGCATTGTTTCCAGTGGCAATTTATTAATTAAAATTAAGAAATTTGCAAGTAAGTTTCATGCCGTCACAAACACCACGATTTATCTCTTAGTCTTTTTTGTTGTTTTTGCCAATTAGAATGTTTTTGTGCATCCAAGTTATATAAGTTAGTTAATTAAATTCAGTTTATCATCTAAAGTTAAGTGCTTTCAGAAGACTATATATACTTTATTCAAATGGCCATTAGATCTTGTTTATTAACTGTAATTTAATTTTTTGCGTGTTTATTGTTTTAATACGTTGGCTGACAAGATTTCATTTGCATTAAACAGCATGCGGATTATGTCATAGAGTGATAAAAGTGAAAATTTATCGCACCAAAAATTACATATAATTGCTGTGCGTACAGTTGCTACATGGTTTTAATGTACTCTAACGTACTATAATTATTACACATTTTGTAGTTTAATGAATGCAATATATAGATGCAATTAAGATTACGCGAAAATTATTTTGTCAGATGATTAAGACGAGTTCATTTAATAATCCGTGAAATGCGTGAAGCTTTTCAAATTGGTGAGTGATAGATTTTATGATTATCTAACACTGAATTCATTCTAGTTATCTAATCAAAACGGTCAACCGTAATTGGCCAATTGCGAATTTAATTGATGAAATTTAACTATGAAATCATAAATTATGGTTGCACAAAAGTTTATTGACTCAGTGCGACTCTCGTGACAGAAATAGCTATGTTTCTAGATAGTTAGAATTGTTGTTGATTTATTTGTACGAATTATTTTAGTGCGCCAAAAATTTCCGCTTATGGTCTTTGAACATTTTGCAATGATTTGCGAAATAGATATTTCTATTTTAAGACATTAAATCGTAATGCTTCTTTTCGCCTGCATAAATTAGATGACGACATTGTTTATGACATTGAAATGCAAGTATTCAATATGCAATTATGGAAGTTGTTTGTTAATTTAATAGAACGATAATTAGCCAACAATTGTGCCGGTGAAATGCACATACAAGTTTAAACTCTGTAATGCAATGCAAAGTGAAATCTTGCAAAACTGGTGGGTTATCGTAGATGATATCTGAGTGTATTTTTAAGCGGGTCGATAAATATTCATTTTATACGTACTTGTACGCTGCCAATATGTTTAATAAAGTGCTCTTTCCAGCGCCAGAAGGTCCCATAATTGCTGTTAATTGTCCCGATTTGAATTGCCCACTTATGCTATGCAGTATTTGCTTAGTACCTGTTAACAATATCAAAAATAAGTTGATATCAATGAGTTTAAATTGATGCAAGTTTATGGTAAGTAACTGAATTTATTTTATTCTCAATGAAACTATCTTCATACTTAAAGGTTGTCTGGTTCATAAAATATTCATGAATCAATAAAAAAAACAGAATACATAACACTTACTTTAATTTTCTAAATGCTTAAAATTCACTTTCAATTGATAAGTAAATATCTGTATAGATATGGATTTATTTAATTCAGTTAATTCCTAGAGTGTACGTACCGCAATCAGATAAATTACGTTTGGAAATGTGTTTTTGCAATCTTTACTAAGCTTGAAAGATTTGCAATTTTGTCTGGTTTGAACATTGACTAATTGTATCGCGTTTAATAAAATCTACATGTAGAAATACTGCAATTTTAATTGACTTACTGTTTCCCAATGTTGCAACACAGCGTGATGTGACAGTTTTAAGGATTACGATTTATGCTAAAGTAAATTGCAGAATACATTTGTGCAGTGTTTCTCATTTCCGTCGAATAAACTTTATGACGAATAAATTACGTTCGGTAGTTTGCTTGCAACAAAATTATGGCCATAAAATATCTAATAGATAGTCAATTATACTTTTTTTGGGTGGAGAAAAGTGAAATTGTCGAGTAAAGTACTTTGAAATGACGTATTTAATGCGATGGTCCAATAATTTGTAGGAAATATATAATTCATCCAAGGAAAGATATCATTTTTACGTACAATTGCGCAATTATATAAATTCAAGTACCAACTACAATTATATACAAAAAAGTGTACAAGAAAGTATTTCAAGTATGGTTTTTATTTAGCAATTATTAAATTAGAAATTGACCGTAATCTTAGAAAGAATTCATATTTAAATAGCGTGCAGCACGGCGATTGGAACAAGTTTCTCAAGTTACTTCTGGTAATGATGCACATTACACTAATGTGTATAAATAATATATCGTTGCAATTAATATGATGAATTAGGGAAGCTAAGAATTGCACCTTTTTTTCCTACTTAATGAGTTCGTTTTTTAAGTGGCAAAAACGAATCAATTACGTTACTATGGTCAAAAAAGCTACACTTATGATTGAAAGTTTGTGAAAGTCCTGTTAGCATGTTACTCAGTTTGCTCATCTAACAAATGCATAACGAAACGATGCGTTTAAAGTTGCTAATATATTGCAAATATGCATAAAATCAATAGAACAAGTAACAAGTCAAACGATTCTTTCTTTCGTTAGCGAATATGAAAAAGCGATGTTCTATTTTCATATATTAGCAAGTTTTAAATAAATAAATTCATTGTAAGCGGAGGGAAAAGTTGCAATACTACAAGTTGCGTATTAAATTCTAATGGCGAGAAGTTCGAACACTTTCATTCAGTAATTTGTTGTTATTTTAATATCCGTAGCAAATGTAAGTACATACTAAAGATTATTTCAAGTGTGCAAATTACCTTTCACATTTTTGTTGAAATTTTTGCTCGCTCCAATTTAATTCCAAACTAATCTATCCGCGTCACGAATTTGACATGAATTTAAGAAACAGATAACCGCAATTTCATTCGTTTCCGCTTAAACAAGCGGAACAGTAAAAATGTTTTCGCCGTTTTGTTTTGCCTAAATGTTCACGCATCATCTTATTTTATCTGATCTGAATTGCAAATATATTTGCCAAGTCCAAATGAATTGCGCATGTATTTTTAAACAACATGATAATTAAAGAAAACATTATTTCAAAATTAAATTAATTATGCATTATTAGGGCACATTTCAGCACAATGCGTGTGCAAAACTTGACAAGCAGCAGCAAATGCTAGTGCGAGATGTTAATTCTAATTGATATTTAATGAGTGAAAAAAATGTAAGTAGTTTAGTTTGCTAGCGCTGTTTATTAATAATTAGTACTGTTAAGGTGCCTCGGTCTTTTAGACCAATTATGCATACGTTCATTACGCGAAACATCAGCAGTCGTAATCATTTTGACACATAATTATACGCTTGAAAAAGTGTGACTGTTCGACAGCTTTTGTAAATGCGTATGTACTTTAATGCATTATTGTTACACTGATGAACTTGGTTTTTCTCTGTAACGCCATTCAATGTCAAGGTAAGTTATATCATTGATGGCCTTCTTCAATCATTTTTTGCTCGCTTAAGTCAGCACACACGCGCCGCACAAAAAAAAATTGCGCCAGAAATAAAATTGCTAACATTTAATCGCAAATTCCTGAGTATCTATTATTCGTTTGCCGTTGGACACTTTAAAGAATCACGCACGTGTTTATCCACATTATTATAAATTATCGTTAAGTAGTAAGTGTCGCCAATTTTTGATTTATAACTTGAATTAATACTACATGTCAGATGCTTATTTAAGTGGTGCGTTGCTAGTGAGTTTATGCTATTTTAGATGTTTTCTAACTTTAGCATTGGTGAAAAAGTTGTTATTTTAAAATTATTTATTGCAAATTCAACTTTCTCTAAACTGGTTTAGTATGTATTAAACGAAAATGAATTTATAAGTTGGTTATTATTTAATCTGTGGAATAATTTTCAATTTAATGAGTTATTGTGCAGTAAAGATGAGTCAAGTTAATTAGAATTTAATTTACATTGAGCATAATTACTCTCTGCATGTTGAACACATAATGTTATACGTACGTGGCCAGAAGTAAGGAATGGGCAGGATATATGACACACATTAACCATACATAATATTTTTGCATTGGAATGATTATACGGTGCGCTCATACGTTGTAATTCCTTTTTTATTAACCGGCTGCTAGTTGTAAGGAAGAATCTCACTGTGCAACTTTTATGTTTGGTTTAATTGCAAGAAGACTTGAGATTCAGCTTTGAAACTGAATGTCCTTGATTTTTTCAATACTTTTTATGCATATTTACTTAGTTTACACCGCCGCACTTGTTATTTAAGTTTTTGTACAAATAACCAATTGGTTCATCGCCAATGTATTTATTTATGAAATGCAATTTATTAAAAATAAACCAAAAAACTGTTATTTAAATGAGAATTAGGTTGATAGCAAGCTGGCGCATTGATGAAAAACGATTTGAAGGTTGCATTTACATTAAAACGAGGATAAATATTCATAATGAAATATGATTACCTCAAAAGTAAATCAATTTTGTATGCCACCAAAGTATTTGGTATTGAACTCGAAAACGCATAATCCATACGTTTTCTAGTTTCTAGCAAAGACCTTAAAGATTAATTGATAAGTTTAATAGACAAATCCAGCATGGAATAACTTTAGAAATATATTATGCTATTTATAATGTTTAAGTTAGTCAAAGTAAACAAATTATTCTAAGCATGTTTTTTCATATTTATCCAGATTTCTATTCCGTGGAATATTATGTGCAATGCGCAGTAGCAACTATTACTGTATTATTCTTCTGAATAACGAACTAAGCAAAAAGAGAGTTATGAAATCGACTTGGTCAAGAATAAATTTATCCGAATGTGTTGTCCAAATTTGATGTTATGATTGGTTGAGTAATCGCTTTTTGTTCGAGTTGCAAGTTGAAGCAAACATCAAAATATTTGTATCTCGTAGAGAGGAAATCCTCTAATTGACAATTAGTCATTTTTTCGTCTGCAAATAAAATGTTATAATCATTTCTTGCTGGATATCTCTATTGTTTTGCCAAGGCCAATTTACAAATTTGTAGAGTTTCTAGTTTTCATTTCAAACAAACATTAAAAAGCCGTTTTTTTTGCGTCAATTTCGAAACGAGTTGCCCGCGTTTCACAAATAAAACTTTTCTACTCAAATATTATATGCGATTTAATGAGAGAGAGATTATGATGACTCGCTATTAACCTAAAAAGAACAACCAAAAATAATTGTTTTGAAATAAATTTAATTCCTACTAAAAGCGTACATTAAAACTAGTAAATTATTGCTTTGGAAAATTTACTTGATGAGGTTACGACAGCGTTAATACTATTACATATACGTTTTAATTAGATGAATGATTATTAATGTCATGATTCTATTGGCCGTGAGTTCGATGCCTCTTCAAAATTTGAGCGTTTTTGATTTATTCCATGGAATATTAATGTCTATTCTGCGAAGAAGTAAAAAAAATAGGCTTGGTCGTGATGTTATTAGCGATAAGCGACTCGTGTTTGAATTTATTATGGATCGGAATAATTGCGAATGTTTAATTGAACAGGATAAACGTACGATTGCGGTCTACGTTTGGTTGCAAAAATGAAAACAATGTCAGTCACTTCATGATTCAAACATGTACAAACGCCGACAATTACACGGGAATACTGCTTTTTTGTTATCAATACTGGTATTCGATTTAAACTTGATGACATTGTATGGAAGCATTTAAAGACTAAGGTTGTAATTTGCCATTGATACTTCCAATGCGGTCTTAAAATTTATGTGTTTTTAATTTGTAAACAGATGCCTACTATTTTTAGGAAAATAGAGTAAGAGCAACGAGGTTCTGCTGCATTGATGGATTTATAATATAATTTAAAATGGAAGCTTAGTCAGATGATTACCATACAATTGAATAATTAACTGACCTTTCTTGCCCATGGGAACGCTATAGCACAAATCGTGGAACTCGATGTCCACGGGTGAACACTGTGATAAGTAAGAAATTTTTAGTTTGTCACCGTTTCCCTGCATTGTGGGATAACTCGATCTGTCTTCTAGTTCTACAGCATTAGATAAACTGCACGTTAGTTCTTCCTCCATGGTTCGTGTTTAGTTGGATACCGGCTGACACCGAGCGCACACTGAGGATTTTAAAACAATTTCACTGGCATGAAAGAAAAGTGGTATGTTGTGGGGTTTATTGTATCGTGCGTTTCTTATCTACGCGTTTAAATTTCGTATTGCGTTGGGCTTGATAAATTCGACAAGCGGGTCAAATCGAATTTAATTCAGCGGAAAGCGAACTGCGCGTTTTCGAGCCAACTGAACCGCACGAAGCGCCTAGCAGGCGAATATGCCTTGCTGCTGGATGTAGTTGCTTGAAATTATTTCCCAGCGTTGAACGAATAGTTTAGATGTATTATTCATGCAGGCGTCCCCACTACCCGTGCAATGTTTTCTGTTTTTTATGTTTTGTTTTATCTTTTTATCAATAATCATTAGCAAGACATTTATTACTCTTTCGCACACTTGACGCAGAGTGTTTCTTCATGTGTTGACTGTTTCTTGAATTAGCATGTTTTATCTTATTATTTATGTTTTATCAAGAATACGCATAACGTCATGATTGTGTATTTCCGCAGTTGAATTTAAGCGCATTTTCATATGCGACTCGTAATATTTTGAGATTATCGAGACAAAGCGCACTTAATTGTATTCGTGTTAATTGAATTTGCGGTAAATGAGATCTAATACGTAGATTTAATTGAAGCCAAACAAGCGCGCTAAAAATAGAACAGAACGTTACATTCTATGAAATAAGGTCAAAGGACCTTGGTGACCCTTTGACTAACTTGTACGTCTTCTATTTTCTCTGTTACGTCTAGCAATTGATTTTTGATAATTTCACTTTAGTTTTTATGTGAGCAAATTCTCTTTCGTATTCTAATATATTATATGATTGTTTCTTGTTTACCTACTGTATTGGTTTTTTTTACTAATTTGAATATATATTTTTCAGCTTTTTGGTGCTAATTTTTATATTATAAGTAAGAAGTAAGTAACATACAACTCGAATTTATATAGATTTATACAATGAATCGGAAAAGCCACCCCAATTTAGCGCATATATGTTTATTTTTAAATAATGCTCAAGTTCAACATTTTTTCAGTTATTTATTTAATGATAAGTAGTACTTTTTATAGGTCAACTTTATAAATGTTGACAACTTGTTTGATCTAGACTTCCTGATTTATATTTTCCGCACAGTTTATTTTGTATCGTGATAGTTCATGATTTATTGCTAATTTCAAGTTATATTTGAAATTATTTCAATATAATTAATACATCAGTATTAATTATAGTTAGATAAAAATCAATGAAGACATACATTTTTAAACTCTAAATCATAACAACACCGCCGTTCAATAATTATCGCTCTTGACTAAACAATAATTATTGGTTTTGAAGTATTCCTAATTTTAATGCTATCGTTAATTAATTTTGATTTTAAACATAGATGAAAGTTAATCTTTAATTTAAACAGTTCGAGTATACATACATCGCTAGTTTTTGAACAGGTTTATTAAATATATTTAAGTAAATTAGTGGCGCCACGATGTGATACATTTTGGTATTATCGCATATGTTGCCATCTATACTTGGTTGCCTATTTAACATTTTCAATAATCTTTTAAAAATTGTAAAATACAGAAACCAGGTACAAGACAGCAAAGTTGATCTACTGATTCCTATACAGCTGAGAATTCTCTTGTGTTTCCTTGATGCAATTGTAAAACGGAATGTGTTGGTAACGCAGTTAGTTTGGCATTCACTATTCAGCTGGAAGTTGTGGGTTCGAAACTCGGAACGTGATTCATTTATAAAGTTTTAAACTTTAAAAATAATGTATAACGATAAATATAAATTTTACAATGGCTGCGGTCAGCGGTCACCAGCCCAGTTGATTTAGCATTCGTTACCAACCCAGGTGTTCCATGTTCGAATCCTGCCACCGGACGGTAAAATAGGGTTGGTGCGAAGCAGTATTTGGGACCTTTTTTCATATTGAAATCCATAGGAAGTCCGATATTAAGATTGTTCAGATCGCCCACCCCAAGCTCCGCTCCCCGGCCGCACCGCTCAACCCAGTCTAATCTATCTCTGCCTCCCCATTCCCGAATTTCGTTACTAACACACTTCGATATGTGACGTCATTTTTGACGGAGCAGCAGGCTTAAGTCAAGTTGGGTGGTTGAGGTAGGTGGTAGTAGTATATTACGCCAATTATTCTGCAATTGCTGAATTATAATGTTTGCCTTCAATCATTATAATTAATTGAATAACCATTTAACTAATATCATCCTCGTCAATTTCATGAAAAAATATTCTTGATACCACATACGCCAAGCTACAAGCTGGCTGTATACAAGCTGAGCTACAGAGAAACTTGCTCTACTTGTTTGAGGAAGAAATATACTTTAACTAAATATTTGTTTATTACATATTAGTACAATATATGTGGTGCATAGTAAATAGGAAATGCACACAAAACAGTAAATCATTTACAACATAAATGTAAAATAAATTATCTGCGATAATATTGTATTAAATAACTTAATATTCCATTAGTAGTTTTCTTTTCTTACTACATATAACTATTTATTATATATTTTGTATGCCTACGCGCGCTATGACTTTGGCGACCTTTGCTTCAATGTATCATTCTTCTAATATCATTAATAATTTAAATAAATACTCTACATATACATTGCTCAGTGGGATTGGAGTTAATGGTGTTTATAAAAACAACTATTAATAAATTAATTCAATCGTTGCCTACAAACGAACTTCGAGCAATCCTTATTTTTCACGGCTTCCATAACTTCACTCAGATGCGCACTAACGGTCGTTTTAATTCCTGGGTGTGGATGAATGCGATGAAATGGAAATCTAAAACAATCATATAAATTAACATCACTCAAGTTAGCCACGACTACATATTTGGTAGGTCTTAAACTGCATACGATGCTTTTGGTCATGAACATGAATATTTAAAAAGTTGCGCAGCTTGAAAGCGAAGCGTATTGAACTTGAAACGTGATACCAGAGAAAAAGAACTCGTACCGTGACGTGTAGACGAAATTCTTTACTTTCACTATGACCTAGACATTACTGGAGGTTATTATAACTAATATCACAAGAGTGATTGACCACGAATAAGATATTACTTATTTACGAGTGTGCATTTTTAGTAAATTCTTACTACACTCGGGAATACTTTGGATATGCAATAAAATTTATGTACATGCTAAACTCTCGAATTTATAGACTAGAACGATATGTTACTTGTAAGTCGGTTAACATTTAAGCTGCATTTCAAGCTGAGATTATATAAAGTGAAAAAGCATAACGGTTAACTAAGTCTACATACATTTCCTTCTGTTTAAGTCCAACAAGCATTAGCAGTTAGCAGCTGTAACAAGGCGCATGTTGTGTGCAAATGAGCAGTGCACATTTGATGCAATCAGTTCAAGTCTGTTAAATCTTATTAATTAATTAATATTACGATGTTTTGGTTCGATCAAAATTAGAAATCATAGCTATCCTAATTTTAAACTAATTAACACATTTGAATTTGCCCTTTTACTATAAGCTTACCATGTCGACAGTAAAATCAATTAAACTATACTATTGTGATTTCTCCTCATAGTTCTTATTCTTGTAATAGTAAGATAGTACAAGATTTAATCTCTTTATTTAGAGCACTTGAAAAATGAATTCATTAAGAGAACCATAGAACAATAGGTGCATTTTGTTTCACAACACATTACAATACTTGCCCGACTTAATATGTTAATTTAAACTCAGTGGAATAAATGAAGATAAATTATGTCGATTTAGATTTAAGTAAGGCATGTGCAGTTGGATGCCATGATTTACACGTTTAATTAAAGTGACAATCAGATACTAACAATTAAATATACAATTATTAATTATGGTCTCTGCTGAATTTGATCCAGACAATGGAATTTCCCTGAGTAAACTTTCCAATTTTAATTAATTATTACAATTGTATCGATTAAATTATCATTATTACGGTTAATTTTAGTTTTCAGATCTCTTATAGAAATCATTTATCACAAGTTGCGAATTGGGTACATTATTCTATTTCGCGTGCTTAATGAATCTTGATGATCGTGGAAAATATGGAAAGCATATTGCTCTCGCGTGAAAGTGTATTAATGTGTCATGATGCGTAATTGAATGAAAATAGAATAAATGAAGCAAGTAAATTTTAATTGCCAATCAAGTATACCCATCACTTAAAAATGTATCAATCATTTAAGCGCGTGGAAAATTTTTATCTCAAAAGTTCAACTTGAGTAATTGAAGGCCAATGAATCTGATATTAAGAATTTGTTACACTACTGACTGACTTTCTAGTTAGAGCATGCCAATGTAATCCAGCGAGAACAAGTTCAAGCGATCGAGAGTATAACAGGTCTAAATAGTGGTCTAAGAAAGTAAAATGCCCTGCCTTTAAATTGCTTCTTCAATGTTAACTTTAGTTTACGGTTCATTGCCCGCTCAAGACTGAATTTCGAAATACGTCTGCTTCATCAGCGATACTTGCGGTGTAAGTTACTATGAAGATTTATTCGCTGGTGCTAATTTTATAATTTCACGAATTTAATTGGGATGTAAGTAATTCTGCAAACGATTTGTTAGTTAAGGTTTGCTTAAAATATAAAATCAGGCCACGAAGAACAACCGCGAACGACAGCCGTTCGACTGCAAGCAGGAGAAAGCAGTCGAACAAACGAATGGTTTTTCATGTTCATTGCGCTTATCTGCAAATGTTAGTGATATTATTGTAACATGCTGTGCACTCTGAATGTCTATGAAATGTTTTACTTGTTAGATTAATTGAGTTTTTATTTCCTATGTTTAATGTGCGCGCCATGGCATTTAATTAATATATAATTGTGTTTGAACACAACGCAATTTTGTTTATTTCAAATGGTATTCTTAATTGGCTAAAATGAAAAATATGTACTCACATTGAGAGCAGAACGTTCATTTTCTTCTCCATGATGGCTACGTTGTCTTCGCTCTGTTTCATCATAACATCACAGAACAGTCGTTTCGAACAACTGGTGTCCGTCCACATATGTGCCGATGCTAATTTCTGAATTTCACTATTAACATTCGGGCTATTATTATTATCTAGAGATTGCAAGTCGTCATCATCCTTTTTCTCCATTAGACTGCGCACGATGCGCTTGTGCAGTTGATTCTTTGCGCTTGGTCGGTGATTTAATTGCTTTAGAAACATAAGATATTCGTCATGAGGTTGCTGTCTAACAGATCTCATTTCTACTGGTTCTAAAAAACGGCCGACAGCAGCAGCACCAAGCCCTAAAGCTGCACCACCTGCAACTAAACCAATTGCGGGTAAAAGGACACTTCCCGTTGCCATTGGTACGACGCCAACTTTCTTTTGTGCTTCCTGGTGTGGATGATTGTTTGTTAGGCCCAAGTTATATGAGATTTTGTGAGATGCTTCAACCAAAGGCTCAAATACAGGTCGAGTTAATTGCTGCATGCGTTCGAATCCACTTTGGACATTGTCTTTTATACTTTCGGTAAGTTTAACCCAAAAGGGTTGTTGGGGTTTTGGAGCTAAATAGTATGAACCATAAGGGTAGTTTAAAACGTCTTTTTTGTAATACTCAATGCTATTAGGGTTGTAACTTTGTTTCTCAGTTCCTGTATCAAAGTTTCTGTTTGGCTTCAATTCGTATTTTGAGAAATCACGTTCTTCTTCAGTTTGAATTCTTGCAGGTTGTACTCCGAGTTCCGGATGCGCGTACTGCAAAACTGGCGTACGAACTCCTTCGTTGAAAGTTACAGGTGATAATTTTGTAGTCGGAGTATACATTGCCGATGTGGGGTATGAGTTGTATGAGTTTGGGTACTGTAGCATTCGTCTTTGAATTTGTTGGTTTTCCTGTTCTTGATAGCTGCGATATTTGCGATTTGTACTGACGTAATCCCTCTTGGATTCCTTATCATTGATTTCCTTGATGTAATCGAACAATTTCGTGTTGGCATCTTTATTGTCATCTTTAGTAAACGGTCCAAAAGTATTGATTCGAACATATTGTTGACGATTATCGTTGACACTGTATGGTCCATGCGCGGTTGTTGTATCAAACACTTGCTTGAAATTGTCTTCCTTACTGTACGGACCAAAGCCGGGCGATTCGACAGCTTTAGTGGAAGTTTTCGACGCACTGTGACCATTTGCATATACCAATTCACCAATTGGTATCACCGCAGGTGGTTTGTATCCATTTTCATAAGGAAACAACTCGCCGTTAATAACACGCGCGTTGCGCCAGGTCTTGTATTTGTCTTGTTCGTCATCTGGAACGCGTACGCCGTGAATCACCGGAATACCATCATAGTCCAAGGTGACGGAGCGCGATTTCTTCAGATTCTTTTGGTTCGGCTGAGATTTCACATAAATGTCTTCACTGGTTATTGTTACTGGTCGAGGAACATAAGGTATTCTACATTGAGACAAAATAAACGGTTACTATCAATTAATGTGATTAACGTATGGTAAACTTACATGTCACTGTCAATAATATTGGACACTTTCTTTTCAGTTATCCCTGAGCTATTCAACTCGGTTTTCTGCGAGTTCAGTGAAGGTGAAGTGTTGCTTGTACTGTATGTGTTTGCTGAAGACCCAATGGGTATCCAATTAGTGTACACTGCCTTTGGTGCTTCAGATGGATGTTGATTATTCACAGCTGTATTTTTGGATTTGGGATCACGTTTTTTCACGATCAACTGAGCGATTGATCCATCTCTCGTTAGCACTTCCAAGGTCTGTGTTTTCTCCGGATCCAAACTGCGTGAAACCTTCAGCTCTGTACGTACAGATTGCACTTGTGCCTTTTTAGTTTCACATTGTACTAATGTTGCGAGTGTAAAAACAAAAAACAGCACCTGAAAGTAGAAATTCCGTTCTGGGTAAATAAAATTGAAAAAACTAATTGACATGCATGTTTTTATAGAAGTGATTAGAAGCGAAATCACCTAGAATGCAATTGAATGAAATCGAAACATTAATGACGATTCTATATGGCTGTCGATTAAATTTCTTTGCCTTATTTGTTGCAATTATGGTTTGTTTGGATGTTCAAATAGGTATGTGGTGTGGCGTCTAACGTGACAAGTGTAAGTTGTTTTAGTTGATCATTAGACAGTGTCATCAACTTTTTTAGGCTTGGGTACAAAAACGGAGGACGAGTGTAAGTCGTTCGTAATGGTTTTGAAGCGTGAGGTGAATAAATACTATTAGGTGAAAGCACTTGTCGGACTTTGAAGACCGGATGAAGCAAGCCCATCAGCATCGCGCTCTTCTTTCCTTTTTCATCTTGACCGTCTGCAGCAGTCACTACACACAATTATTGCTAAAGTATCTTTATTGAATGGAATTTCAGACGTCTATCCCGCTGGCGAAATGTTATTGACACCGAGCACTTTCTTTTATACTACTGCCTAGTGATTGAAGAATTTTTAACACGTTTATTATAATTTTATAATACGTCTGAAGACGTTTATTATATTTTTCAATAAATTTATTAATTTCTAATCAGATCTTCAACGATTCTAAAGTTAGAAATAAAATAGATTCCAACTGTTTATGTAGTCAAATTACTTGGCGGATTTTTGAAGAAAGTAATCGCATTTTTGTCAAACTTTCACGCATTCATCCAATTTTATAAGCCTTCGGAAATATGCAGGCTTGTCAGGAATTTTACATATTAAGAATAATCCGGCGTCTGCATGACATTTTTGTATCTTGTAATTTACGAATTCCGATTTTTGGTTGTTAACTTTTACTTGAAGCACTTTTTAATGTTTAATTCCGGCCGATTAAAATTTATAATGCTCTGAATAAATAGTATAATTATGTGAAACATATTAGATTAATCAAAAAGAATAATAGTAACCTACATTAAAATGAAATTGTTGTAAATCATAAACTGCATTTAAGACAAGACAATGTCAAGCCCGTTTGAAAAGTTTATGCCAAGATTTCTAATTTAATATAAAGATTGACGGTGAAATTAAATGTTTAATGATCGCTACAAAGAGTTAATTAAACTTGTATTAACACCTTGCTTTGAGAATAATTAAATCGTTCTTGCAGAAATTATTTATTTAGAAGAATATTCTTACCTTTAAGTGCTTCATTGTTAAATATGTAGGGTGAACTGGGCGAACAATTATAAATTAAATCCGTGATCGTGTTATAAACTGATATCACAACGTGAACCTTAAATAAAACCGAAAGGCACGCGCAACTTGTGATTCGCAGCGGCGACGACTGTGCTTTACTACCGTTTGCACCGGTGATTAAAGCGTATATAGTTGATGCACGAAAAAAGAAAGGCTTTCACCGCGAAAGACTCGCTAGCTGGCGCGTTTTGGAGTTGGTAAATAACTACCGCAGTGACTGAGGTTGATACACCGGCAGTGCGCTCACCAAGTGCACTTAGATTGTTGGATGTCTCTTCCAAGGAGAACACTTTCGACTACTACCAATGCACCTGCATTACCTACGGTCTTTTTTCGGGGATAACGATGACCCAGATACCATTGACAAGTGAGAGAGGATGATATTCAATACATTTGCGTTTGTTCTCGCATACATTCCATCTTTCAATTAGTATGCGACTCGAAAGAAATTTTAACCAACTAATTGCTAACTATTCTCTGAACGCACAAGAACAATCAAAATATTATATGCACAGTGTGTAGCAGAGTGCAAGGTTGTTGTCGATACAATAACAATTTTATATGAGCTTTTACAATTCCTAATCAAACAATGCAAGTTTATGATTTTGCCACATGATTCGATTAATGATGACGCAATATACTTAGCAGGTAGGCTTGCGTTAATGCTTTTCAATAATACATGTATTTTATCAAAAATGTTTGAATATTAACTTTTGATTTCTACTATTAGAAAATTGATTAGCATATAAATTAAATTCTGTGCAAGTCGCATAAATCCAAGGACGGTTTCACAAAGAAGATGTAGCCAATTCCATGAATATGTACAATGGAAATGCTCAGATCACTTTACCTTTCAACACCAAAAACGAACAAGAAAATAGATAATTTAAATAAATAATGTCTTTGCTGATGTCGGCCGCTTTTACTAATTAAGTTGTCTACAAAGTAATAGCTTAAAATTACTTCTTGAATTATTAAAAACTCCAAAGATTTGTAAAAACTCAGTAGCATTTCTTTTCTGAACTTTATAACTCGCGAATGTAATGTATAAAACAAATGACACAAAAATTATAGTGTTCATAACCGGAAATAAAGAATGCACAATGTAAACTTAATTTTACATTGACCGTATATGGATGAAGTTCTGAAACTTGGTTTAGCGCTTTGCTGCTTCGCATCATTTGAATTTATTGCGGTTTAACTGGTGCGTCTTATTCTTTCCTTTTCCATTCCTTCCTGCTTGTATAAATTTCGTGTTCGATTTGTTCATTGAGTTAATTACCAATTGAATAGATTTATTCGTGTCAGGTATTATAATCGTTAATTAACTTTTGAAATAGATGCATGAATTAAATATAAATTTATCGTATAATATTTTATTTCATGATTGAATTTCTTTGAATTGCTTATTAGCAAATTGAAAGAAAGATGGTACAATAATTTGCAAATTGTTTTCACTTTAATTACAACTATTGTGTTCAATTAAGTGTGGAAATTCAAAAATTACTGTATGTGAAAATAGATGCTTGTATTATAAGTTTATGGTATAATATTTTATTATGATTAAAATTTCTCGTACGGCTTATTAGGCATGATTTTGTGAATTGAAAGATTGTTGATTAAACAATTGGCAAATTGCTTTCTTTTAAATTACAACTTTTGTGTATTGTTGTTTTCAATCGTCTACCGTATAACGATTTCTTCTGTGATCAAATTTTCTTGAATATGTTCTTAGTTATGATTTCGTAAATTTAAAGAAAGATGGCTAAATAATTGCGAATTATTTTTACTTCTATTACATCTCTTGTGCATAGAATTTAATAATGAAGATTCTAAAATTTTTGGAATAAATATAGAAACAAGTTTCACATGTTTATATTTTGTTTTATCATTAAATTTTCTTAAATACCTTGTTAATTATGATATCTTAAATTGAAATGATACAATGATTTGCAAATCATTTTCACTTAAAACTTTTTTGTGCAGAATTTAATTGTAAACATTCCTTCTGGCTGTAAAAATAGATGTTTTATACGTTCATCCTACAATATTTTCTTTTATAATTACTTTTTTTTAAATTTTTTATTAGTTGGTTTAATATATGGAAAGCAAGATGGTACAATGATTTGCAAATTATTTTCACTTAAATTACATCTCTTGCATATAGAATGTAATTGTAAAAATTGCAAAATTGCTGGCAGTAAATATAGTTGCATGTATTAAACATTTATCGTATAATATTGAATTTTATGCTCAAATTTTCTCAAATTGCATACTAGTTGTGATTTTGCAAATTGAAAGTGTGGGTATAGAATTTAATTACGATGATTCTCAAACTTCTGACTGTATAAATAGATTAACGTTTATTGTATTATATTTTATTTTATGATATTTTCTTAAATACCTTATTAGTAATGATTTCGTACATGAAAAGAAATATGATTCAATAATTTGCAAATTATTTTCACTTAAATTACAACTCTTGCCCATAAAATTTAATAATAAATATCCCAAAATTACTAGCTGTAAAAGCTATGTAAAAAGTATTAAATACAATGACACAATCAGAGTTACGTTCAACGTGACAATAGTAACGCGCAATGCGGCACTTTCACCCCTTTGTCTTGCCGAACCATTAAGCATGATGGTGCGCAGCCATTCATTTTGTCTTCAGTATCAGCCCGTTAAAGCTAAGCACCTTTAGTTGTATGCGATGATGACAGCATTGCATTGCACTATTGTAAATTAATGTACAAGAAAAAGTAGGGCCATAAAATTGGAAAGCATATGAAGTGCGCTCGCTCCTTGCTTCAGAGCCAAAGGACATCAAGCAAGAAGAATTGTCGCACAGAAGAATGGGAAAAGTAAATATTATTCCTAGGTAATTATGTTGCTTAGAAATGCAGAAACACAATAAAACGTTGATCGTCTATGATATTTTCATTTCTCAAAAGTTATAAGTACAACTTGCACTGCAAAAATCAACGCAGTTTTAGTTCTGCCATCGACGAATCAACTTGACAATATTTTTTTCGCACCATGCTCATTTTGGGAGTATTGTATTTAATGGTGTTAAGTGCGCGATGTGAAGAAAAAGAAACCACGATGTCTATAATCACGGCCGCCCCAACCGAGGAACTTCAAACGGAAGAGACGAGCGTTTTGCGCAAGCCGGAAAACTCAACGTTGCCCTCAAATCATTCGGAAACACTGCGAGCGATGCCAACGGAGAGCACAAAAACGCAGCACGATTCTCGAGCCAACTCGGAGAAGAGATTTCCTATGATTCAAAGCAGTCAGACACAGACGCAAGCTCAACAAGTTGTCAAACTATCACCAACAGTTCTGAACATAACGGCCGTAACTGATGTTGGCAAACTGAAAGATTTTCGTCCCAGTCCACAGTTGGAAACCATCTATGAATACAATCATTTTCCAGTTGAACCAGCACTCCCTGAACCAAAACACTTCCTTGGCTCATCGATTAAGTATCCAGTTCACAGCACATTGTCGCATGTACAGGATCATCAAGAGAAAGACGTCTGGACGAGCAAAGTGCGCTTTCCAAGCACTCATCCACTGACTGTGAACGATCATCCGTATCCATACCTAAAGGAAACAATGGATAAGGGTGTAGTTTATAACTCATATCACAAGGATTACAGCGGTGGTAAACGACCAATCTTGCAGAAACACTCGGGATATGATGAAAGCTGGGATAAAACGTTGAAAAGAAAACCACCGAGTAAAACATTTGAGGAGGAACGTTATAACACTGACCTAACAGCTTCTCCATGGAAGAAAATCATTAAAATTCTAACAGCATTCATTCCAATTGGACTTCTCATAAGTGCTTTAACGCCAAGCATTATCACCATTGGGCCCATGAATGGAACGTGAGTAATATCAACATTTTCCTTTGTTTTAAATTAAATGAATTATTAATTACAAGTGCTGCTAGGGCTCGTTCTGGAGACAAGCCAAAGCATAACTTATTATCACAATTGGCCCTTGATGGCTGCGATGAGCGAATTTTCTGCGAATTGATGTTGAGCGCTCAAGAAAGCGGAAACAATGACAAAAATATTGACACAATGCTGACCAACTATATGGAAAGGTATTTGTTCTTCTTTTGTGATTAAATGTGAAACCATTCATTGTTTGAATTATTCTTTACGTTTCAGTCACAGAAATTCAACGCGGTTACAGGTCATTTACAAAGCAATCCAGAGTGGCAATTGTAGCACATTACAATGCAGTTCGATTAAAGACTAATGGACTATGAGTAGCATTTTAGATTTAGTGTTTTCTGGTGTGGAAAGTGTCATTGATGTGGATCAGTTGTTCGCATAAAGTTTTCTGCGCAAATGGCGGTTTCCAATTCACTTTCTTCTGCCTTGATATGCTCTTCTAGATTTTCAAGCGATGCCTTTTTCTCTTTTACTTTCCCATCCACATTTTTGTTATGATTAATTTTAGTCTTGTGAATCTTGAACATTAACTAGGAATGGATTTGCAAATTTATTAAAAATTATGTTACTAATGGCATGCAATCGAATGAATGCATTAAATTAATGTGTAGTGCGCTCTAATTATCATTTGCGTTCCACTTTATTAAATGTGTTTCAACCGTATTTCGAGTGCTCGCTATAAATGTTAAACTATTTTTAATATTGAATCCATTATTTAGCCAAATTGTATATAATAAATAAGTTCGATGTTTTGTTATTAATTTGATATAAATATTTTTTTATAAATATATAATACTTATATAATTTAAGTCTTCTGAGCAATTATAATTGCGGATTTATTTATTACTTTACAAATAATTGGCCGCGCGGAAAAACTAGTTTGCGCGTAATTATTTCCTAAAAATGTTATGAATGCAATCTATCATTAATGATATTATTGATGAACGTAATAACAAGAAGTAGAAGATGTTGTATAATAAATTATAAACTATGCGTTAACATGTAATTATTTATGTAAGTATTCGTTTTTACATAAAATAGCATCCTAAGAACAATTTTAAATTGTACGCCAAAATAGTTTTCCGTTAGGGGGCGTTTGTGACAGTAAAGCAAGGTTAGTCCGCGAGCTATTCCGTGGCCGTTACTCGTTAGAGACGGTGTGTCAATTCAGTAAACAAATAAACGCAAACGGTAGTAACTAGTGTCATAAATGAAAGGAATACGTAGAACAATAATCGATTGAATAATAGTTACACTTGGAGACGGTGCCAACGTCGGGGAGCGCAATCTTTTCATTCCATCATCATGGATGTGAGAAATCAGAAATTGGAACAGCAAGTGAGTGTTTGTATTCTGTGTTACTTTTGTTTTATCTGTACAATGTATGCCCTGATATTTGAGTGATCCGCTAATAAAGCATTAATAAATTCTCATTCATGTTAATCGATATTGGTGCATGATAACGCATTATTTCAGCGCCAATTGATGGAACAGAAAATGAAGCAGAAAAGACAAGCTGCAGGGATGATACAGGCGTCAGATATCCGAAATACAAGTGCAAAGGGTCGTGCCACAAGTGCCCAACGCAAAGAACTACATGGTATTGTGTTAATAATTATCCTGATGTAGCATGTGAATGTTTAACTGATTGTATCAATGTGCATTGCAATAGGTTATGATGGACCTCTACATTATTCTATGTCGCATGATAATAATCCAGATCAGGTTATTACAATTTTACCAAGTATTGAATGCATTGAAGGTAAATTCATTTATTTAGCTGCTTTATTTATTTCATTGCTCAAGTGTTTGTACTGTGGCAAACATGTTTGTTAGAGTTAATAAATGTTTTAATACTGCTAAAACTATAGATGACTATACAAGATCTTCAAATGAGTTGATGGATTTGGAGGATGAAGAATCAACGCCTATAACAACACCAGACAATGGTAATGCACCTGTAAATCCCATTAATGATAACCAACAGTCCTTAATCAGCAATGGTGCATCTGAATTTGAGGGTGATGTTGAAGGACATATTGAAAAATTTGTTTTGCAACCAGCTGCCCAGAAAGTTTTATATAAGTGCCGCATAACGAGAGACCGTAAGGGTATGGACAGAGGTTTATATCCAACATATTTTCTGCATTTGGAAAAGGATTATGGGAAAAAAGTTTTCCTATTGGCTGGCAGGAAACGGAAGAAAAGTGCCACGAGTAATTACCTGATTTCAACCGATCCGACTGACTTATCACGCAATGCGGATTCGTATATAGGTAAAATTATTTTTGGTCATTTAGATTTAATTTCGATCACAAAATAGGCCAACACTAAATCGGAATTCTTATTGTGTGGTTTAAGGGAAATTACGGTCTAATTTGCTTGGAACACAATTTACAATATTTGACAATGGCAAGTCGCCAAGACGGATGGGTCCCGGTGGAGATCAACACGTTAGGGAGGAATTAGCTGCTGTAATTTACGATACAAATGTTTTGGGATTTAAAGGACCCCGGAAAATGACAGTTATATTGCCTGGTGAGTAATTGATGTTGTTTATCCATCGAACAATAATAATTCCATTTTCTATTGATAGGAATGACGACTGATCACGAACGTGTCCAGCTGCAACCGCATGAAAGTGGAGAGGGTTTAATTGATTGCTTTAAATCGAAAAATATGGACAATTTAATCGAGTTGCATAACAAAACACCAGTATGGAATGATGATACGCAATCGTATGTATTAAATTTTCATGGCAGGGTAACGCAGGCGTCGGTGAAGAACTTTCAAATTGTGCATGATAGTGACAACGATTACGTTGTGATGCAATTCGGTCGCGTTGCGGAAGACGTATTTACTATGGATTATAGATATCCGTTATGCGCATTGCAAGCGTTTGCGATTGCATTGTCCAGTTTCGATAGTAAATTAGCATGTGAATAATAGATTTGCAAGCGTTTATCTACGTTTGACATAAGGAATAGGAAACTATGACGAACACCGGTGCCTATTAATAACCTTACTTAAATTCTGGGCTCAACGCCTTTTCATTACATTACTCGCAGAAACATACTTATAGTTTTATTTTTTTTATGATGAATTACGTTTTTGATGCCGGATTATACACTTAATATTCTATTCAAATGTACTCTATTTGCGTCCTGTATATTTCAATAATAGAAATCGTCAAATACGTGTGGATTTCTAGCTAAATTTTAAACGTCCATTAATATATGGGTACTCAAAATATGTACGAAGGAAACGTGTGAAAGCAAATCGAATTACTACGTATTATAATTAACGTGTACGCGTGTATTCTAGATATAGTAATAATGACTCAATGTGTACTTAATGGCGAGAGTATTGATTTTTATAATTTATATATAATGTATAAGAAAGTAAATGTACTCGATTTCTCACAAATTGAAAACGATTCAGGAATTATCGATTGATATGTGCTATGAATTTTGGTATTTGAAAATTATTGTATGCGTTTACTCAATGGCATAGCTTTTTCGCACATTAATTATTCTAGTCGTTACTTAATGAATGCATTTATAATTTATTGAATAAGTACAAAATCGGATTTTTACTACTTAAAACGTTTAAGTTATAAGTATTAGAGCATTAGAGCTGGGCTCTTTATTTGGCCGAGGAGAATACTATATTGCAATAGAGAAAATATTGGTTAATATCGCTTAAGCCTACATTATTTGATCTGAAGTTTTAATCTTTCACGTTTGCAATTTATTAAATCTCATTTAATGATATATCACGAGCAGTATTAATTAGATTTTTGAATCTGATATATCCATAAACTCGATGTGATCGAGTATCTATAAATGTGTGCTATACTGTAAGATTATGCATTGGATATTTGAACATATTTGAATGATCTAATATGTGCCTTAGTTGTATTTTAATTACACGCATTCAAATCAAAAATATTTGCGACAACTAACTACAATTATGAGAGCCATTTTTATGAGTTAGTTGAAAGATCTTTCTAAAAGTAGCTATCTAAATGTACAATGCAACAAATATTTTTGTACGTGCGCAATTAAATTGATTTTATACGTATACTGTACTGTACTTATTGATATGTTTGAAGACATGGATAGTAATATTTTATGTAGAATAGTTATAGTTTAAGTGCGCGGATAAACTAAAATGTGCTCATATGTGTCTTTAAACAAAATAGCAACTCTAATGTATGTGATTGAATGTTATCACTGTCATTGCATACTTAAACTTGATGTACAATCTGAATGTCTAATTGTCTCGCGAGAGCTAAAAAGCTAGAACGTAATTATGTAAGTACAAGATGAATGCTAAAGTCTCGATACTTTAGCACTTGATGAAAAGATGTACTATGTCAATAATTATGTATACAGGTATAAAATTAAACCGTTTTCGGTTCTGGTGCAAAGAATTTTAAAACGATTGCCTTATATTGTATATTAATATTTGATGTGTTTTCTTGCACAATATATTTATTCCTGAATAAATAAGTTACACAAAATTTCATATTGATTCTTGAAATCATGCCACTTACTTAAAATTAAGCATCTACTTATTCGGAGGTATTTAGAATTAGAATGTTTTAAAGGGAGTAGAATCTATTTTGACATAAATTTTACTTAAAGCCCACGTTACAATAAAAGATATTTTAGTCAACTCAGTTATCGCTAACAGTAATACCTGTTACGCTTAGTATTAACAAAATCCCCATATTCCATTATTACGGTTAACATTTAGTAAACATTGAATGAATAACTATATTATTTATGACACATACATCACAATGGTTAATAAAACATATATAAGACACAACAAGATATACGAGACATTCATTCACACATCTGTAATAATGAATTTATGGTTCCATCTTTGTTACCCCGATTCGATTCAAATACTGACTTTATCACTTCCTTGTCAATTGCGGGAAACATTTCCTCAATCTATAAGAAAACCATTGTTATACGTTGAAGGGTAAACTTGAATGAAACTATATTACTTACCACCTTAAGTTCAGTTTCACTTAAAATAGGTGCCTGTGCCTGACCAGCAGGGTAAACAGCCATAGGTGTTGGTTGTCTTTGTCCTCCCACTGAAGGAACCATCATTACTGGTTGTTGATAAAAGCTTTGAGCATGGGGCTAAAATATCATGCTATGAAGAATTTGACTATATACTTTGGAAGTCTAATTACCATGAAACTAAATACTAAATTAATCACTCCCTCAGCATCTTCTCCTTGTTTACCAGTTAATGGATACCAATCTTCATGAGTTTCCCCTTTTAAAACTTGGGGTGGAAGTTGAATTTGTGTCCATGCAATAAGCTCATCCATGGTAATGCTTCTTTCATCATAAATCTCCAATGACACTGAATTAACACCTTGTGGTAATAAACTACAAAACAGTATGTAATATATTATTACAATTAGGTTCAATCATCAATAGGCCACACCATTGAATGATTCTATTCCATCTTGGTGCTTTGCCACCATTTGAGACAGAAGGTGTCTCATAAACACAATGTCCAACTCTAAGTCGTACATATGGATCCATTCTTGTCATACCATAATTTTTAGTCAATTTTGCTTGAGCAACCGTTATACTTAAACGCCCTATAATATTTGGAGCTAATGTTTGATTACTAACAAATTGTTGTTGAAGTGCTAGAGCTGTTTGTCTATCAGCTGCCTCTTGTTGTTGCTGAACAGATGCAGTAATGCGTAGAAAGTCAGCGGGTAAGTCACCAAGGAATACCTACAAAAACAAAGCTTCAGCACATTTTATCTCATATTCATTACAAAACTTTACTCTGTTCCTTCTCTCCTTTACTTTATCACTAACAGCTGATGCCATGATTTTACCTAAAACTGAAACTGACATTCTACGCAAATGGAATTATACCATGATAAACGTAACCGGCTAATGTCTTACCTTGAAAATCAAACAGCGAATAATCATTTAATTAGCTGTCTTTGATAATTCACTCACACTTTTGTTTATGCACTTGTGCGAAACGATGAGTCAAGTGTCAAAGTGACGTTTGTTACATTGGCAATGACGTTATTATTTTGACATTTGGGACTTACTCGGACGTGTTCGATCTGTTTACGAATGTTTGTTTACATTTCAGTTCCAAGTACTGACGAATTTTGTTATCATAAAAATATTATCAAGTCAGCGCTGATTGAATCAGTAAATAATTAGGGTATTGCCCAAGATGTTGCCTGGTTACTAGTCTAAAATATCTGGCAAAATTTTCACCTGTTCAGTACACATGGCTGACCACAGTAAGTGTTCTATAATTTTTACGTTCAATAATAATCATTTATAGCTTTAACAACACGTAACAATTAACATTATCCTAACTTCTAAAAATTGTTTGAATTACATCAAATTTTCCATTACACTTGGCAAATATGAAATGTTCTTTTAGGGCCATGTCACTGAATGGCAATATAGAGTTGCAGTTTTGCAAAGGTGAAATTGTGCCAACTTCTTTAAATTTGCTTATGCCTAAATAGTTATACACTTTTAGTCGTTCTGTTTGACTATTTCTAAGCACATATAAGAGGAGTTCATTACTAGGTAATATAGCAAGCTCTACTTGCATTGGATCTTTGGTTTCAAAAACTTGCCAATCAACATATTTGTGTTTTTGTTCATCATATCTGTAAATATAGAATGATTATTCTAATATAAAGTTTGTATATTACTTACTTTTTAATATAAACTTGTCCATCATATTGCGTGCTTTGAAGATGACCAGATGCAATTGCCAAATATTGATTTCGATTAAAATTAGTTGCTGATATGCTAATGGGCGCAATTGTATTGATTGTTTGTACTTCATTAAATAAATCGGTGTTCTTATCATATTGCCACACTGTAATTGAATGGCTGGCAATATAGCCATCTGGTCTTTGAATTGCAATAATTTGTAATATATCTTCCGCATGAACAATTTCAACTTCATCAACATTTGTTACTGGTATTCTTTGTTGAAGTTCCATTCCTTGCTCTTCTATGCATTGAATGTACATGAAGTTTTCATATAATGGCACAAGTAAAACACATGTCTTTTGAGCATTTGGTAAAAATAATGGGATTGCGAATTTTGTTCCATTTGAAGGAATGTACGAAACAATTTCATATGGGCTCTGATTACTGGCTTTGAGTACTTTACCCATTCTTTGATATCCATCATTTTCTGGGTGCTCGACTTCAATAAACCAGTATGAGCCAAAGTTATACTCTAAGGCGGCCCAGTTGGTTATCTTTTCTTCTTGGAATGATATATCTTTCATTGATGAATCAACATTGAATATGCTCGGTGGTTCAGACCATTTAAAGAAGGTTATAATAAAAGAATAATTTATATACCGAAGAGTGGCAAGGTGTAAAGTATCATCATTTCGAATTGGCAAAAGGTCTACCAACGATCCAAATGTTTGCATTATCCGGAAATGTTGCAAATAACTTGCTTGATCTAGAACGTATGTATGTAAAACAGTCGCGAATTAATTACATTTAACTTACTGTTCAAAGATGTTTTAACTGCAATAGCAGAATTTTTCAGCGTGTTGTAATGATCGATATAATTTTCAACAAATTCGGCAGTTGTTAAATTGTGAAGCATTTCAGAAACGTTCACATTTTGGAATAAACCATCAAAATTCACATTTCGAGCAACAAGATTTGTATGGAAATTCATTTCACCCGTGAAAATATTATCTGTGGTTGTTAATGCTTGTCTTTCTGTGAGATCAGCAAATTGTATATTGTTAATCATCCCTCGAAGTTTTATATTTTTGAAATACGTCATAAATTCGGGATCAGTTATAAATACTTTAGTTCCACTTATCATTTGTGGTTTGGATTTAAGAAGAATATTATTGTCTGTAAATTTATTATTGTTTAGAAGTCCAGTTAAACCAATTCCTTTCTCGAAAATGGTATAATTCTTAAAAGTGATTCTTTCATCCAATTTGTTGCTGCCTGTTTTTAGTACGCTATTAGCTGTCCAGTATTTAAGATCAACATTTTGAACCATAATGTTCTTATCACTGTTTAGAATTCCAGCTTCTAAATTTCTAATTACCGCTTTTCCGGTGACCATATTTTCTTTATCATAACGCATAACATCCACATTAAGATCATTTCCATTTACTTTAAAATCGCCAGTCAAATTATCTATTTTTGTTTTCTCGATAAAGAGAATATCTTCAAATGTTTGATCCCAATCTTGCAGCAGGGCAGTTCTAACGAACTCAGCTAGTTTAACATCGTTAACAAATGGTACTGTGGCGAAGGGCGCAAAAAGTTCTTTCTTTAATTCTGCTCCCTCTTGCAAGTATATTGAAGATATTATGGTTTGATTTCTAGTTTTGCTGAAGTAATTATCATTAAGAATTTGTAAGTTGGTTTCACACACTTGACCATCAACGTTTAAGTCATCATTAAACGTAATATGGGATGCTTGCAAAATAGTGTTTAGATCAGTTTCGATATGATCATACCAAATAGAAGAAGTTAGTTGTCGTAGGTCTTTTCCATTTAACATTTTAATCATTGGTGATTTCATTATAATTGCCTCCCCGTTAATTACAAGATTCTTTGGTACTTCTTCTGGATGAGGATACGCATACTCACATAGTGACGTGAAATTAAATTGATTGATTGTTCCTTGTACATCAATCGGATGAAGAGCTGTAACAGTTTCCTTAAATGTTAAGGAATCTAACCACCTTTCTTCGCCATTATCAGCAACGATGCTGTTAAGATCTAAATTCTCGATATGTCCTCGTAATAATATTTCACGTAAGGATGTTACACTTTCATCTACAGACAAATAAATTATTATCAATAATTCATTGCGTCAAGAAATTTTACTTACTGAATGTAACAACGTCGAAATCAAAGTCTTCATCTATTTTTATGGTGTTTTCATTGAGTTGCCAAAGATCCAAATTGTTGATTTTATTGGAATCAATTAATAATTGACCAGTAATTTCTACTCGGTCAAATATTTGATCGCCTGAAATGATTTGTTCCGGATTTCCATCCAACCAATTTTCATGGAAGCCTGCTGCAGTTAAATTGTTTATTAAGTTATTAAACTTTATGTTTTGAATTTGTATCCCATCAGGCAATTCGATATATGTCTCGGCACCGGTGGTTGCTTCACGTCGTTCGATTAAAGTTGGAATACGATTCATATTAATACTTTTTCGGCTTGTTAGATATTGAATTGTTAAATTATCGAAAACTTGTGATCCTGTAACTTGCGCATCTACATCTTTGAATAGTGTATCTTCAAGCATTTGTACGAAATTTATTCCGTTAAATTGGTCTTCAATATGTATATTCTTTGCTAATATTACATCTGCCAAAAGTGTATCAATAAACGCATTTTCAATCTCCTGTTCTTGGTTTTTGCTAATCATGGCTTCCATGGAAGTAGTGGAATTCAATAAAATATTATCACATACAACAGGACCAGTTAATATGGTTTTGAATTCATACTTTCCACTTGCATTTTGGTTGCCCTGAAGTTTCAGGATGTTATTATCTAATTCATTTAAATTCACCGAATTCGCGGTATGAAGATTTGTATTTCCTGTTATTGCTAGGTCTCCTTTGAAACGTTTCCATCCTTTAATGTATTGTGTTTCTGTACGATTGTTAATAACTAAGTTGTTTGTGTTAATACCATTAATTCTATCTGCATATATTTCATACATGTTCAACTGTTGACTGAATTTTAAATGAACTGGTACTTTAATCTCCGATAATTTTATACCCTGTTCAGTTAGTTTCTGAATAGAAAACTGGAAATCATTTGTGGCCAGGTCTTTAGTTGACAACAAATTTTCGATGGTACCATTTCCTTTAATAATGTAATCACCAACTAATTCAAGTGGAGTATCAATTTTTGTCAGTGGATTTAACTTTTGAATACTTTCACTATTTATCTTCGCTTGCAAGTTCATAGGTTTTAAAAGCTCAACTTCTTTGATAGTAATTGGACCATTAATAAACTGCATCTGTGGTGAATTTTTTAGAAGCACATTTAACGTTAAATCTTCCTCCACTGTGATATCATTTAAATTATTTCTAATTGTGACCTTATTTGCGTTAAGATCATTGGTAAATTGAAGATCTTGTTGTATGAAGTATTTACCATCTGTAATTTGCACGAGATCATCTGGAATTGTAAATCCGCTAAGTTGATTTGCATCAAAGTTATTAAATTCTAATGATTCGAATAGATACTCTCCAGTTATTTCTTGATTGCCATTTGTTCGAAGTGCATATTGATGTACCACCGGTAAATCTATATCGTTCATGTAGCCAACAATAGTTAAATGTTTGACTTTAAGGTTGTCCACCTCATCTACTTTGGTGTTTTTAGAAGTTGCCTGTAGATTTTGAAGGTTTAATTTGTTCAGTGATCTCGCATGTGCATTATTAACTTTAAGTTGATTTACGTTAAGATCTTGATCGAATACTTGATCAGATTCTTTTAGCAATATTGTTGCAGAATTAAAAGGTGACTGATTAACAGTTCCACGAACTGTTATCGCAGGCACTATTAAATTACCTCTAACGATTAATTCATTTATAGCTGCTTTGTTCATGTTCTTATGCAAAAGATCAGATGCTGAGTGATTATTGATCATATTTAATCCGCTAAAATGTTGAATATTTGCTGATTCAAGATGTAATCTCGGCAATGTTGCTTCCTCTCGGCCGTTAATTAAAACAACGCCAGATAGAAATTCCACGACGTCAAAGCCATTCAAAGTTTCAGCTATTAAATCATTGAAAATTATTTCATCATTAACTACTAAATTCCGAATTGTTACGTTGTCATCAAAGACAACTTTCGATTCCGTACTTTTGTTGTTGTTGACAATATTTTTCAGTTGATTTATTTGAGATTCTTGATTTTCCAGTTGCAATTCCAAATAGACCAAATCGTTTTCCGTATTTGCATCTTTACTCCTATCAGCTTCAATTGATCTTAGACTATTTACTTTAGTACTTCTTCGATGTTTTGATCGTTGTTTAATTTTCATCTCATTCCGGCTCGTTTGACACCAATTTAGCATATTATCATAATGCTTGTTTACTTGGTTTTCTAATTTAAATTCCACTTCAAATACATTCGGCTCTTCTTCATTAAAGTAGTTACTGTTGGCAATAATGATTACTTGTTTGTTTTGATAATTGTATGCATTCATTGCTTCAATACCAGGCGAAAATATTTTGTTGGTAAATTGCACAGATGTTTCCATAAACTTCCAGCCATTGTATTGATAAAACTTAGTTCCCTCATACTTACATGCAACAATTAATAAAAATTCTCCTCGATTCCCCTATATTAAAATTTATATTGTAGTTTTTTCTTAGATATTAAATAATACGTACAGTGGTTGATAACCAATGGGTAGGCGCTATTAATTCGAAACTTTGAAATGGTAGAAAATATCCATCCACGTATTTGTAAACCATCGATTTCACATTATTTTCAGCTAAATGCAAAGATAATTTAATTTTGTATTAGTTGATAAAGTAAAATACTCTATTACCTGTGATATTTGAGTTTGCAACAATGATAAAATTCTCTTGCATTTTGCCACTGCGAAACGCAAAGAATTTGATATCCGTTACACCTATTGTTTGGATTTTTTGGTAACTTAGGAACAATTCACTATGAATATCATATATAAAAATTTCAGAATATACGACATCATTGTTATTGCTATCATCCGAATTTGCAATCGCTAAAAACTGAAATTTGCCAATTGTAAATGGTGTTACTTTAACTGCGCATGAAGTTTTGATATCTTGCACTATATCAAAATGCCTTCCAAGCCATTTGTAGATTATGCTATGCGTGGCACAAATTCGAGTATTTTGAGTTGTTGTATATTGTTGAGTGATTGCCATAAATATTTCGCCTTTGAATGACCAAATTGCTACATCGCTCGCGTAATCCAAGTGTAGATTGTGGATTTTATTCAATTTCTCTTCAAATGAAAAAAGGTAGATTGGCGTTTTCTTTTCAAATTCTATTTCTTTGCCCGTTTGTTCCGCAACTATTATGAATGTTCCCAAGTGTTTTTTCGTTAATACACCAAGGCGCACACCATTGAGAATCGTACGTTCATGAATAGGTTTAAATTGATTTCCCTGCGGTGAAATATTTGCATATAAAAAGTTTCAGTTTTCTTTATAAATACTTACAACTTGTTTTAAAATTAATAAGGTATCATTTTGTAATGCGGCTGCATATAAAATTGTTGCAGATTTTAATTGATGTTGAAATAGAACTAAATCCTTTGCTCTAGGCACGGGTATTCTCCATAGTGGTTTAACATCATCGAAGAGATAAATATCTGTGGATTAAAATTATTTATTTATAGTTTCAGATTCCAAGTTGAGGGAAAATCTTCAAATTCAACTAGATGAGTTGGAAATGTTGGAGTCCATCTTCCCGAAGGAAATGCGATTTGAAGAAGGATCTTCAAAGGATATATTAAAACAGTACCTTAGTGGTGTCTCTAATGAACCGCCAGCATTTATTGACTTTACAATAAATGTTGAGGTTTATTCTAACGAAAAGCCTATGAAATTTGAGATATGTGTTACATTTTCTCATGAATATCCGGAAGTTCTGCCGGAAATCTATTTGCGTAATTCAGATATGAATCGCACACAATCATCGGCTATAAATAAGGATTGTATTAACTATTTAACTGATTTGCCACGAGGAGAACCATGCATTTATTCAGCTATCTCGTGGTTGCAAGATGCTGTTACAAACTATGACATTGATGCTGGCACCGAGTTAGAAAGCACTAGTAATTCAAATGAGAAGTTGGTGCGTTATTGGATATATTCGCATCATATTTATAATAAAACTAAACGTCGAGAAATCCTCTATCTGGCAAATCATTTAAAAATAACTGGCTTTTGTATGCCTGGAAAACCAGGAATTGTTTGCATTGAAGGAAATGAATCCGATTGCAATCAGTGGTGGCTTAGCATTAAAAGCATGACTTGGCAAAAGATAATGTGTAAAGTTACCGAGGATGCTAAATATCGTCGTTTTACCACGTTTGAAGAAGTTGCCTTCCAAACGCATGGGCCACGCACTAATCATAGCGATATTGGCGAATTGTACAAGTATTTAGAAAAACATAAATTGGAATTTATATTCAAAGAACTTTTTGGAGTGGAAGGCGGAAAATAACATACCGTATTCTTTTTCGTTGTTAACTTGTACGACTTGCCGCCTTTGCCTACGATCATCAATTCTATCACGATGCCTTATCGTATTAACAAAATTATCAACTTGTTTGTCCATGAAAGCAATGGAGTTGTTGATCGGCCGTAAGACATTATCACTAATGTATTCCGCATTTTTATCTGATTTATCAAGATAATATATTAATTCATTATTGCAACGAATAACTTAATTTTATTACCCTCCACGTGCACTTTTAAGTTATTGAAGAAATTTTCAGTGAGTTCTTCTAACTCGCTAGATAACGCATGCGGTATCAAAGAGATTAGTAGAATAACGTATTCTATTACAAAATTCAACCGCATTGTGCACTAAAATTTGTACGACCTAACAACACACGCACATGTTTTAAAAGTGATTGATCAAGTAAAGGTTGTAGATTTTAGTAATATTGAAGATTTGCGTTGTAAATTTGTTATATGGAGCCATCTACCTGCATATTATTTTCATTTTTTAAAATTTAGTTTAATAACAATTTGGAGAAGAAATTTTGATTTCAAGAGTAGTTTTGATTTCCGGAAACGTATAAGAGATAATAAAATAATTCTTGCAGTGTTGCAAAGTGCATTAAATTCTTAATAACCGCGAAGAAAACGAAATTATTGGGTCATATGGATCCAGAGCTACAAGTTTCCAAAGTTGATTCATTTTAAATATGCTACAACATACATCAAGCGCGACCTGGGAGCAATTACCGAGAACTTATGTAAGTTTTACCCATTGGGAAGCTGCTTCGGCCATAGATATGGATAAACCTTTGATGTAGCGCTTACCTCGGCTGGTATAGGCTTTCAATGCAAAAAGCTTGTCTGTCGTTTTAGATCAAAAAATAAAAAACAATTGAACGGGGAACGACGTTTCGGACGAGTTCGGGCGATCGCAGTTGTTCGGGTGTATAGCAACGATCGTCCCATTTTTTGCTTTGTGTTGCTTCCATTCTGCGCATTACAATGCGTAGGATGTGTTTGCGTACGAAAAAATTTGTGTTTACACTTTAGATTTGCAAATTTTAAAATATATTTATGTATATTGTTATAACGTGTGGTTTTATTTATGCTAATAGTAAACGAAATAAAGTGGCATATGATATTTTTAATATATATAGCGCTTTATTGTTGATTATTAATTAAAAATTAAACTAAAATTAATTTTTTAAATTCAAAATTAACCATTTTCATGTTCCGTCTATGTTTGCTATAGGTCTATGGCTTCGCCATTCAATTCCTAAGTGGCTCTGGAACTCGCTTGTCCGACTTATTACGGTGAATGTCGTTAGTGTGCGCAACACATACATTAGTGCAGCATATTTAAAATGATTTTTAAAAATAGAAATCGCTAAAGTGTTTTTCGTGCAAAGTTGTACATTTTTTAACATTAATTTCTTAGAATTTTGAATAGCTAAATAAATAATATCTTTTGTTAATAAAACAAAATTGTTTATGCGTAATAATTTTCCAATAAGAATTTTCGTTTAGGAAATAAAATTATTTACCGGCGCAGTGTCGGGAATTCGTCTGGAATTTACAGTAATAAAATGTTTAGATTGAGTGTTGGTATGTAAATTGTCAAAAAGGTAGTAGTAATAATAACATAAATTGTTTGCTTATCTAAAATTTGTGCTGTTAGTTTATTAAAATTAACGAAAAACCCAGGTATCATATTAGTTAAAACATGTGAAGTTAATATGCATAATTTATGCACGTTCATAAGGTGCTTGACCGCCGATATTGCCACTATAAATAATTTTAAATTGTTAATATTATTTACCGTAAAAATCATTTAACTGCTTACCCGGGTCCGTAATTGCAAGTATACAATTGTGCATATGGAGTTCGTGAACGATTTTGATCGTAGTAAGCAATGTAATCGCATCCTAAAAATTCGGAGTTGTGCCAAACCACCTATAAAAGTAGTCAGTATATTAATCAGCAAAATTATATTAAAAGATTTCATTACTTGTGTGTAGTGTCCAGTAATGCCATGGGATGTATTTGGATATTCGAAATCTTTATGCTCGTTGAACCAACTTGCTGCAGCCGCTTCCCAATTTTGCTCACTATTTCTGCTGCTGCTCCAGCTAATATACAAGTTTTGGCCAACATATCCAAAGCGAGCTATTAATAGGTAATTAAATTGAACATTATTAAACTTTGTTTGGGTTTATATAAGCTTACAGTCTTGTCCAAGCACGTGTCTCATTGTACAGGTTTGCGAAACTTTTCTGCCTTCACGAGCTAAATTATCATCGAAATGCATCATTTTGATATCTTTGCCGCGTGGTTGATTGGGGACTTGTCCATTGAGGATCATCTGACGATATTTGTTATGTGCATTAACAATACTGTTCTTTCCAGCTTCACTAATGCCCCATTCTAGGATATTATAAATCAATAAATCAATAAATAAAATTATATTTTTATTATTTAAATATATTTACCGTAGATTTCGCCACCATCAGGACAACGCTGTTGTGCGATTGCACCAACGGCAAACAACGCAATTACCAGTAATACTTTCATTTTCAGCTCTGAACAATGTTACTTTACTCGACTGAATGATAATAGCTTACCTTTCAGCCTTTTTATATTAGACAAAATCCACTTACAGTTCTGATAAGCTGAAATAATATACACAGGAGTTTAGTACTTGATAAAAAGTTAGACTAATAATTTATGTTTACAGGTAATACTGAATAATCACTACTTGAAATTAATAACGGTACTTATAAACACAAAGAATTTGCCACACTATTATTGTTATTCAATTGTTTTATATTATTATTGAATTTGCACGATTTTGTAATAGATATTTACATTTCCAGTGATTATCATCATCATCGTGAACAGCTCATTATTCAAATTGTACAGATGTTTCCATAAACTTCGAGCCATTGTATTGATATAATTAAATTCCCTCATACTTACAAGGAACAATTAATAAAAATTCTCCTCGATTCCTCTATATTAAAATTAATATTGTAGTATTTAGATATTAAATAATACGTACAGTGGTTGGTAACCAATGGGTTGGTGCTATTAAATCAAAACTTTGAAATGGTAGAAATTATCCATTCACGTATTTCTAAACTATTGATTTCACATTATTTTAGCTGGAGCATCTGGAGCATCTGGACAGTACGCACGTAAGATGCTGTCATCCACTAGCATGGAGGCCCTTCTGGGTCGATTGTATCTACTGCTGGCCCCTCACGCCTAGTCCACCCATCCCACTTGGTCCAAGAAGGATACGAGGTGGCGGGCTGGGAGTCGTCCTAGATCCTCCACGCTAGGAAGCCGGGAATTTCGGCTAACATGTCGGGGTTTATTCCAAAGAAAACCTATGAAATTTGATATGCATAATTCAGATTTATTCAACTATCTCGTGGTTGCAAGATGCTATTCCAAATTATGACATTGACGCTGGAACCGAGATAGAAAGCACTAGTAATTCAAATGAGAAATTGGTGCGATATTGGATATATTCGCATCATATTTATAATAAAACTAAACGTCAAGCAATTCTTTACCTAGCAAATCCTTTAAAAATAACGGGATTTTGTATGCTTGGAAAACCAGGAATTGTTTGCATTGAAGAAAATGAATCCGATTGCAATTAGTGGTAGTTTACCATTAAAAGTATGACTTGGCAAAAGTTAATGTGTAAAATTACTGAGGATGCTAAAGATCGTTTTACTACGTTTGAAAAAGTTGCCTTCCAAACGCATGGATCACGTAGGTAGTAATCATAGCCATGTTGGCGAATTGTACAAGTATTTAGAAAAACATAAATTGGAATTTATATTCAAAGCACTTTTTGAAGTGGAAAGCCGAAAATAACATACCGTATTCGTTCTCATTGTGAACTTATACGACTTGCTGCCTTTGCTTACGATCATCAATTCTATCACGATGCCTTATCGTGTTAACAAAATTATCAACTTGCTTGTTCATGAAAGCAATGGAGTTGTTGATCGGCCGTAAGACATTATCACTAATGTATTCCGCATTTTTATTTGATTTATGAAGATAATATATTAGTTGGTTATTGCAATGAATAACGTAATTTTATTTCCCTCCACGTGCACTTTTAAGTTATTGAAGAAATTTTCAGTGAGTTCTTCTAACTCGTTAGATAACGCATGCGGTATCAAAGAGATTAGTAGAATAACGTTTGTCGTATGGAGCCATCTACCTGCATACTATTTTCATTTTTAATAAATTTAGTTTATTAACTATTTGGAGAAGAAATTTTCATTTCCGGAAACTTATAAGAGATAATGAAATAATTTTTGCAGTGTTGGAAAGTGCATTAAATTCTTTATAACTGCGAAGAAAATGAAATTATTGGGTCATGTGGATCCAGAGCTATAAGTTTCCAAAGTTGATTCATTTTAAATATGCTACAACATACATCAAGCGCGACCTGGGAGCAGTTACGGTAACTTATGTAAGTTTTACCCATTGCGAAGCTGCTTCGCCATTCAATTTCTAAGTGGCTCTGGAAGCCGCTTGTCCGACTTATTACGGTGAATGTCGTCAGGGTGCGCAACAGATACATTAGTGCAGCATATTTATAATGATTCTTTCGTGCAAAGTTATACATTTTTAACATTAATTTCCTAGAATCTTGAATAGCTACATAAATAATATCTTTTGTTAATAAAACAAAATAGTTTACGCGTAATTATCTTCCAAAGAGTATTTTCGTTTAGGAAATAAAATTATTTACCGGCGTAGTATCGGGAATTCATCTGGAATTTGCAGCAATAAAATGTTTAGATTGAATGTTGGTATGTAAATTGTTAAAAAGGTAGTAGTAATAATAACAAAAATTGTTTGCTTATCTAAAATTTGTGTTGTTTATTTATTAAAATTAACGAGAAAACCAAGGTATATAATAGTTAACACATGTGAAGTTAATATGCATGATCTATGCACGTTCATAAGGTGCTTGACCGCCGATATTGCCACTATAAATAATTTTAAATTATTAATATTATTTACCGTAAAAATCATTTAACTGCTTACCCGGGTCCGTAATTGCAAGTATACAATTGTGCATATGGAGTTCGTGAACGATTTTTATCGTAGTAAGCAATATAATCGCAGCCTAAAAATTCAGAGTTGTGCCAAACCACCTACAAAAGTATTCAGTATTAATGAGTAAAAGTACATTAAGGGATTTCTATTACTTGTGTGTAGTGTCCAGTAATGCCGTGGGATGTATTTGGATATTCGAAATCTTTATGTTCATTGAACCAACTTGCTGCAGCAGCTTCCCAATTTTGCTGAGTATTTCTGCGACTGCTCCAGCTAATGTACAAATTTTGGCCAACATATCCAAAGCGAGCTAGTAATGTGATATTAAATTGAGTAATGTTAAACTTTGTTTGTTTTTATGAATGCTTACAGTCTTTTCCAATTACGTGTCTCATTCTACAGGTTTTCGAAACTTTCCTGCCTTCACGAGCTAAATTATCATCGAAATGCATCATTTTGATATCTTTGCCGCGTGGTTGATTGGGGACTTGTCCATTGAGGATCATCTGGCGATATTTGTTGTGCGCATTAACAATGCTGTTCTTTCCAGCTTCACTAATGCCCCATTCTAGGATATTATAAATTAATAAGTTAAGTTGTGTTTTGATTATTTAAATACATTTACCGTAGATTTCGCCACCATCAGGACAACGCTGTTGTGCGATTGCACCAACGGCAAACAACGCAATTACCAGTAATACTTTCATGTTCAGCTCTGAACAATGCAACTTTACTCGACTGAATG